>OY725332.1:15137036-15423696 GCA_963242795.1 Inga leiocalycina
TAACGCACTCAGAAATAATGTTATGAGTAATTGTAGACAGATAGAAAGTGAGATGGCCATGATCTTCAGGTATACCCTACCAGCTTCGCCTATAAAAGCTACCCATTTTAGACCAAAGAATCCGATGAATCTATCTATATATATATATATATATATATATTCCCTCTTCGCTGTTTGTGGGTGTACGTATTGTTTCAGACTTACTATCAACCGATACTCCTACAAGATAGTATAATTAAGGGTTAACGGGCTAATTTTGCCACAAAGTTTTTTAAGAAGTAATTTTGTTTTGGGAGTGTTAAAAAAGGAGTAATTTTGTATTAATCATTATCCCAACTAATTTTGACTGTTAGTTAATTAAATATGCTGAGTTGACTGCCTACATGTCATCTATGTCATTTTTGTTAAAGTGTAAATTTACCCTAGAAGTTCATATAGATGACATGTGGATGGTTAACTCAGCATATTTAGTAAACTAATCGTCAAAATTAATTAAAATAACGATTAGGGCAAAATCACTTCCTTTTTTATACTTCCGAATCAAAATTGCTCTTCAGTGACAACTTTCGAGGCAAAATTGCTCTTTAACCCTATAATTAATTAATTAGGAAGCATATGTCCTTGTGAGTGTAAGACTTTGCGTGAAGCATTAACGGCTTAGTGTGCGTTTGGAATGGCTTATTTTTGTCCAAAACGTGCTTATAATTCGTGATTCACGGTATACGAGGCAAGTATGTAAGAGGAGTTTTTTCTCAACTTGCGTAATAAGTGCGTTTTTCCTGTACAAAACGCTCTCACAAACAAGCCTTTAATCACAAACACCAAACAGTAGTTACAATTAACTCTTTGTTTACTTTGAGTTAATAACAACTATGTGAAGAATTTTTGTTTTGCGGATTATAAACAAAAGATTTAGTGTATGTTTGTATTAACTTTTGAAAAATATTTTTTACGATTTATGAGTTAAGTATGTGATAGGAGTTTTATCCCAACTTATAGAAAAATAACTTCTAAAACAACGAATTTATGGTTTAACTTACTACTCTTCTGTTTTTTTTTTCCGTCAAGTTTTAATAGGATTACATTAGAAGTGTCAATAAAAAGAAAAAGAAAAAAACAAGAATGTGATTTGTTTGAAGTTGGGACAACAAGAAATGGAAAAAAAGGCAATTTTGTGGCTGCTGGGATTCGAGCCCAGGTCTCCACGGCCACAACGTGGAATTCTTACCACTAAACTACAGCCACATTGGTGGTAATCATTCATCAAATACTTTATATGAATGATTTCAATTTTTAGCAGGCATCTCTTTTCTCTGTAGGGCCGTAGGCTGTAGCTTCTTTTTTTGTTGAAACAAAGAGTATGAAAAACATTTGCGGGCCTAAGAGTTCTGAAGAAGCCCAAAATGCAGTTCAGTATGACATTTTTGTAAAAAAAAAAAGAGTAAGGTACTCTTCTGATCCCAAATATAGGAGCTAAGTGAAATATTTATTTTAATCATAAATATAATAACTCAGTTTACTTTGTCTCATCAAATTAGGAAGTCCTCCTGCCCTCATCTCAAACTACCCATCTTGAATAATGAAATAATGAATGATATACAAAAAGAGGTCTTCATTAGTACAGATATTAACTAAAAAGGGTAGTTTAGTGAAACCCACACATTCGTTAAAAATAATTAACTAAACTAATTTTATTAATATAATTATGTAAACTGATTATCTAACTCTTCCATTTATGACCAGATAGTGTCCTAAATTGCTTTTGATAAAGGCCCTCCAAGTCATGTATACCCAACTGTTCTAAGAGTTGACAATTCATTGTATATTGCCGCAAGGTTCAAATCCAATGTCACAAAGCTGAGAACCTGAAGGAAGAAATAATCTTTCTAATAGTAACTAATGTCGTTAATATAAGATTTACTTAACTACTCCCTCCGGTCCTAATTATAGGACATATTTACCTAACTTTGGAGAAATTAAGGATAGTGGTTAAATTAGTTAATCATATTTATTTTCCTAAAATACCCTTATTTAAAATTTAAAATGGCTTCCAATTATATTGATTCTTTGTTTTTTCTTATACCTCTCATGCCTTACACACGACTTCTCCAAGCTCTCACACAATCCGATGTCGTCAATCTCCCTCAATAACTTCCGATCTACTCTTATTAAATTATTATTGAGAAAGTATTAATAGGGGGTATTTTGGGAAGAAATTGACAAAAATTAGAACTTTATCCTATAATTAGGACCAAGATCAACTCTCAAATGTTGTCCTATAATTAGGACCGGAGGGAGTAGTTTAGATGAATTAAAATAGTTATTTGTTAAAAATGTATGTCATTTTTTTTTACAATACCCTCTTACATTATTTTGCATTGAAACTACTCCTTGATACAGACTCCCTTAACATGTGCAATTAATAGGGATATATTAGGAAAAAGAGGAGAATTACTATAAGGTCTTAAAAAAGGGACTTAATTACTAAGAAATCCTAATATCAATTGAGGAGCATGCAATGACAAGTTCTAATGTAAGAAATAACAATACCTCGCTTGTCATCGAGACTTCTTGATAATTAATCTCTTCCTTGAGACCTCATAATAATTCCCCAAAAAAGGATAAATATTGGAACAAAGTGGATTGATGTCATATATTTAAAATCAAATCCAAGCCTTAACTAGCTCTTATATTAGAAACATGACATAATACCAGATTTCAGAGTCGTCATCAAAGGAAGCAGATAACCCTACCTTTCTTGATACAAAACCAATGCTTTCTCTCTATCCAAACAAGTCAAGCGCATCTCTTTGGAGTAAGGAGAGTTAAATGATGAACTCACTGATTTAGCAGAGGAGCTGACCAGTGCAAAAAAAAAAAAAAGCTTTATTAGAACAAGTAAAAAAAAAAAAAAATTTTACACTGGTTTTATGCATGATACACATACAGCCGGTCCTTTCTATATTCGGTGTAGGAAAAAAAATTCTTATACCAATTATGTTAAACCAGTGTAGAAAATGATTAAGTAAAAAAATCCTTCACTTTTTACACCACTGTTGAAAGTTAACAGTTTCGCTCGCATTTTATGAAGACAGCCAATAACAAATTCAATTTGCTAATGTGCCATGAGCAATTACAAACTATGTCCTTGTTGTGCAAGCAATAAGATAGAATGAATGTATAAACCAAACATCTTTTTTTTTTTTCATATTTATTTCCTTCCACTGATATACGTGTGTCTTCATCCATTAAAAATCTCTCCTCCTAACCCAATAAACCGGCTAGTAAAAGTGGAAGACAAAATCAAAACACCAAAACAAAAGGAGGCCTAAATTAAGACCCCTAAAATTCTTGGCGAGTGAATAAAATTAAAAGTAATGCAGCATAGGAATAAAACAAGACAAGTCAGGTTTGCCCCTTATTTACTTATGAAAAGATTTGCTAATGAGAGTAATTTGATTAATTGATTGATAGGCTATCTTTCCACTCTTGCCATATTTCTATTCTATCAAATATAATAATAAGAAATATTCTTGTTTTACTTGGAACATACCATAACAAATAAGATCGTTACATTTTCATTCTTATTTTTTTCCTTGATTGTTCATTCCATCATACCAAACAAACATACCATTATTAAGTTTTAAAGGATGGCTATCAATATTAGAGTGACAAAAATATGTGCATGTGCATATAAAAATGGCTGGTTGTTAAAAATCTTATATTTTGTATAGATTTTTGTTTAAGTTCTTAAAGATATGACATAATTTTGTGGAAATTTAAAATAAACATTCATTTTTTCATGACATAAAGGAATAGAAAAGAACAACTAAATTATAAGGACTAAATCAAGTCACAAACCACTCTCATAGAATATTATTTTCAATGTTATTTGTACAGCTATGTGCTGCAATTTGTTTTGAACAAGTTGCTTGTTTGAAATAATCCACTTGCAAAAAATACATAAACCTGAGATAATAACTAGGACAGGTCTGTGAGATGAGTGACAGGAAGGAACTGTCAGTAGAACCCTCATCGGAGGAAGCTAATGTCCTGTGAGATGAGGGGGATGGTTTGACTGGACGACTGGGGATACCTAGAGAGGAGGACTGTATGACTGATGAGTTGGTCACAACAACAAAGAGGCATGTCCGCATACTAAAGAGGTGATGAGTGAGGATGGAGATGAGGGAAATTGGTGGAGTGGAAAGGGCTGGAAGGATAGAGTGCAAGTAGTTAAAGATGAACATGGTACTGGCATTGTGGTGCTCCCTGAGTTTTGTTAACGATTAGCAAAATAGTGGAAAACAACCTTGATTGTGAGACTTTTGGGTCTAATGGTGAGGGAGGATAGATTATAGGAGAAACTCTAGAGGATGTCGGGTAATAAAGGGGAAGTTGATACCATTGAAGTAGGTTTGGGGTATTTCTTTGTTAAGTTCAGTAGCAAAGATGATTATGAGTTTTCCTTAACTGGGGGTCCCTGGATGATTTATGATCACTATTTGGTTGTCCAACCTTAGAAGTCAGATTTTGATCCTGATAATGAAGAAGTCGTAAAGATAGCTACATGGGTTTAGATTCTAAAGTTTCCACTAGACTGTTATGACAAGGGCATTTTATATGTAGTCGGCAACTGTATTGGCAGGGTTTTCAAAGTGATACGAACATACTACATCTCTCAAAAGGTCGCTTTGCTTGTCTCTGTGTGGAATTGGATCTTAAGGCTCAATTGATGCCTCCATTCACATCAACGGCAAGGAAAAAAGATTGTTTATGAAGGCCTACATCTGATTTGCTTTCGTTGCAGGAAGTATGGGCATGATATTGATTACTACCCTAGTCGGTGAAAGGAACACCTTTATCTAGTGAAGGTCATTTGGGTTATGCGCGTCGAGAAACATCAGTTCCTTCAACAATGTTAAATGCAATGTCTGATGCTAAACGAAACCAATAATATGGTGAATGGATGGTTGCACTGGGACATCATCAGACATGCAAGTACAAGCGCTAGTGGTAGAGGTCTGATCGA
The DNA here is from genome assembly GCA_963242795.1 of Inga leiocalycina. Taxonomy (NCBI): domain Eukaryota; kingdom Viridiplantae; phylum Streptophyta; class Magnoliopsida; order Fabales; family Fabaceae; genus Inga; species Inga leiocalycina. The sequence goes on from OY725332.1 coordinate 15,142,069, forward strand.
GGGAAAGGAGACATGGATTGGGAAACGAATTAAATCACATTAAAATTGGTTCGAGATTTATGGTGTTGAATGAGGAGGTGGAGGAGCAATTGACTTTATCATATACGATTGTTGTGCCACAAGTTTGAGCCTTAAAGTTAGCAAAATACCAAGAATGTCGACTAAATCAACTACGTCACATGCCAATTTACCTACAGGAAATAATGATCTGTTGAATAAAGCGGACACCTATGGGAATCGAGTAGGCCATGGGAAAACGATAGTTAGTCCAATGGACACCTATCTAAATGTCAAGATCTATATGGTAGCACAAGGCCAATTGCATTTAGCCTCAGCCTAAGAACAGGTGCCCAGTAATACCATAAACATAATGACGGGTCGGTGGCTATAAGGAAATCTCCATCTTCGACTACATAGCTTCTAACTAATGGCAGAGTGCATCTTGCTCCATTGGAAGTGACCATGGCTACAGCCAGTAACTTGATTAACCTGGGTGCCCTTGAATTGAGTCGGTTTGTAGTGCATTCAAACCCAATGATGAAGGACCTTATTGAAGTAGAGCAGGTAGAGAGAGTACCTCGGATGGGGATGAGTTGTTGTAAGGATTTTTTTTAGTTTTTGTTGTTTCTTAATTCATTATGTTTTTAATGGTTAATGTGAAGATATTATCATGGAACGTTCATGTTATGGGCATCCAATCTTTTAGTCATTTGTTGTGTGATTTGCGAAATCGTCATCATGTTAGGTTGCTTGCTCTCTTGGAACATCATCAGGAAGGTAGGAAAGCAAGTAACATAGCTTGAAGGTTAGGTTGGAAGAATTTGCATGTTGTTGAAGGACAGGGTTTTAGTGGAGGTCTTTGGGTGTTTTGGGATGAAGGTTTTGATTTTATAGTGGCAACAACTAGTACCCACATGGTTCATGGGATGGTGAATCAAGGGAAGCAAGATGACTAGCTCTTTGCCATTGTGTATGGACATCCTAATATGGCTGTCCGACGTGGTCTATGGCAACGTTTGATTGAGTTGAGAGAGCAAATGAATGGAGGATGGGTGGTGATAGGAGATTTTAATGTAGTTATCCATGTCGAGGATAGATACCGTTAACATTCTAAGACTACGAGTAGCATTGATGGAAACTTTCGAAGATGGATTATTGATAGTGGCTTGATTGATATTGGTTTTAGTGGCCTGAGATACACTTAGAGTTGGGGGTCTAGCCAGAGTAGAATTGATCGCATGTTCTTGAATGATACATGGCATGAGTCCTTTCCAAATGCTTCGGTGACACATTTGCTGAAGTATAAATCTGATCATTTTCCTCTCTTGTTGATAATAATTTGGAAGTAAGGGCGGGTGTCTGTCCTTGGCAAATTTTTTGCTCCTTGGGTGACACATGGTGAGTTTATGGGCTTTGTGAAATAAAATTAGGCACGGAATCATGATTGGAATTTGTTTGTGGAACATTTACAAGTGAATTGTAGAAGTGGAAAAAGAGTTTTTTGGAAACCTAAAGAAAAAGAAAGGAGTATCTACACAGAAGACTAAGTGCCTGTTTGGGTTGGCGGTAGAAACTGTTTTTCTGATGTGATTTACGGAGTACAAGATAAGTATGTAAGAAGAGTTTTATCTCGATTTGGTTGAATGTGCTTCTCCAATGCTAACCCAAATAGGCCCTAAAAGGTGTGCGCCGAAAAATTGCTTCTCATGGTACCTGTGATAGACTTGAGAAATTGCATATTGAGTTATGGGGGGAGTTGGTGAGGACGTTATAGTATGAGGAAATTATGTGGGCGCAATATTCTCGAACATGTTGGTATACTCAAGGTGATCAAATTACACATTATTTTCATTTTGTTGCTAATAGTAGAAAACAACGTAATAGAATTAAGGCTTTGAAACTTGATTCTAGTGAGTGGTCGTATGATCGCAAGCAAATAATAGATATGGGGAGTAGATTTTTTGAAGTTTTATATACAGAAAAAGGTTAGAAGTTCATAGCTTGCATTTTGATTGGGGGTATTTAGTCATTGATGAGGGTCATTTAGCACTTGTGGGAGGTCCAATAATAGAGCAAGAAATTAAAAAGAGCACCTTTTAATATCAGGCCGCTAAAAGCTCCTGGACCTGACGATCTCAATCCATTATTCTATCAATTTTAGTGGGATATTGGAAAACCTTGGTGGTGGAGCAGGTCAATTTGGTGTTTCAAAACCTGAAAATTGTGATTCTAGCAATGGAACACATATAGTTTTAATTCTGAAGCTTAATCACCCACAGACTATATGTGATTTCCGACTCATTAGCCTGCCTAATGTAAATTATAAATCATTAAGAAGGTGATTTTGAATAGGTTAAAGAATGTGATGCCTGTAGTAGTTGCACCAAATCAGTGCAGTTTTGTGAAGGGTAGACAGAGTGCAGATACAATTATTTTAGCATAGGAGATTGTTCATTCTATATGCACATCTAAGAAAATGAAGGGGTTTATGGCTATTAAGATTGATTTGAAAAAGGCCTATAATTATGTTAGGTAGAGTTTTATCTTTGATTGCTTGAGGGAGTTGAGAATTCCTGAGTATGTTCGATGAGTGATTAAAGCTTGTGTATCTTCCTTGAGAATGTAGCTCCTTTGGAATGGTGGTAAAGCGAGTGAGTTTTGTACATCGGTGTGCTTGGAGGACCCTTTCTCTCCTTACTTGTTTGGTTTAATTATGGAGAGGCTGGGTCATCTTATTCATCCTGCAATTGAGGATGGAGGCTTGCACCCTTTCCAACTGTGCAACAAAGGTACTCCTATTTCTCACTTATTTTTTGCCGATAATCTCATGTTGTTTGTGGAGGTAGACATGATGGAATAGGTGACTGTAATCAAAGTTATCTTAGATGATTTTTGTGCAGTTTTTGGCCAGAAAATCAATGCATCTAAAACTTGGATATTCTTCTCACCTAATATTAATCATACTCGGGTGGTAGTTCGTCACCAAGGAAAGTTGATTTAATGTCTTGGGATCAAGTTTGTAAAGCTAAGCATGAGGGTGGCTTAGGATTGAGGAGAGCCCGTCCTCAAAATGAAGCTTGTATGATGAAACTTGAATATAATATGATTAAGCGACTTGACTTGCTTTGGGTGAAGTTTGTGCGAGAGAAATATAAATGTGGACGATGTGGTTCCCATAGTTGCACGACGAAGGAAGGAGGCACAGGCCTATGTTGGGATTCCAGAGCTTGATTGATTATGCGCGTATTGAGGTTCCAGAGCTTTGCTTGTCCTAGATGGTTGCTGATTGCTTGACTCATTTTGGATCCTGAGTGTGGCATAAGTTTCGTCACTATCTTCCTGGTGATGTAATTCAAGCTATTGCGAAGATATGAGTGGGAGTTCCTTTGACAGGCGATATTCCAAGTTGGAGGTGGACGACAAATGGTGCGTTTTCAGTTAAGTCTGCATATAATCTCTCATTGTCGAGACTGATAGTCAGGAGGTGTTGATAAGCCTCGAGGAAGAGATTCCACCAACACTGTTGCGTCCCAGATTGCCAAGAAGCACAGGAAAGCGTGCAAGCAATCACTTTGAAATTTCACTTTTCTATACTCATACATTATTACATTTTTAACACTTTTAAACAAGTTGCCAGTGACATTGATTCAATGGTGAAACTCAGTGGAGCCGTTAATTGTACATGTTGCTGGTCCCCATGAGTATTGATTTGGAATTTTGCATCATGGGATAACTTTTTTGAAATTTGTAATTTTTAATGGTATTTTCGTGGAATGTTTTTGTTGAATTTTGAGAATAATTAAATATGATCTGGACTGGATTTGAATTATATTGTAGATGTAGATTCGCTTTGCCCTCAACGAAAATTATTAACTCTCCTATTTTGAATTTATGTATTGAACATATTTTTATATTTAAAAATTATATGTGAATTTTCATCGTATATAAAAGTCACGTTGCTTGATATTAATTTTCCTATAAAAATTGATACACCAACATCTTCATTTGTGGTGGTTTTTATTCTTTCGTTCTTGTTTTTTGGGAGATTCACATTCAGGTCCCAAAAAAAAGAGGAATGAAGAAATGGTCTCTGAAGATTGCATAATAAAAAAATGGTCCCATAGAGTTGTCAATACAGATTCCTGGAGTTGTTAACGAGTTATCAATATAGACTTCTGGAATTGTTAATGAGACTATTTTTTCATTTTGCAATCTTCATGAACAATTTCTTCATTTATTTTCTTCATTGGGACCTAAGTGGAATTCTCCCTTATGTTTTGCTATTGAAATTAAATGTGTAAAAAATAATTTATATTCGAAAGCTACATATCCATTTTTTTTAAGAGGACTTTGCCTTAAACCGACGACAAATATCAAAATAAATTATATATCATCAGAAAATATGTAAGTATATATCGTCAGTCAATATAAAGCTTGTTTGGTTCAGCGTTTTCTTAAAAAATAAGTCCTTATTACACAAATCGAGATAAAACTCCTATCACATACTTACCTCGTATATCGTGAATTATGATGTATAAACATTTATTATTCAAAAATAAGTTATTCCAAACGAGCACATACTCAAATTCAACTGTTTTAGGAAGGCCTTTGAGAACATTGTTTTTTTTTTTGAATGAAAGCTGAATTACAATACCCTATGACGAGGTACTAATAGTACACGTTTCACAAAGGAAACCCAAAAGCAACAAAATCATCCATGATCAACAACCACCCCTTGGAATGAAGGTGGCGGGTGATCAAGGATAGCAAAATTTACGGACATACTATGAGCTAAACTAGCCAAATAATCCGTTAGGATGTTTTCCTCCCTATAAACAAAAATTAGACACACTTGCCAATCGTTAGACAGCCACCGCCTTCCCTCCTCAATCACATCCCAGAAGGGGTGCTTTGAGAACATTGTTTGTTTTATTGTCTTAGTCCAGGCTATTTTTCTTTTTTAAGAAAAACTTCGACCATAGTCAAGGCCTTTCTTCTCAATAATCGAGTTGACCTTATATTAAATTCGATGAGCTCACGTGTTTAATAAAATTCATTTATTTAAAAAACCAAGAAAGAGAAATGTAAATTCTAAATAATTGAAATAAAATAATTTATAAACATTTATTTTATTTATTATTTATATAATTTTAGCTCAATCAAACCACATGATTTATGACACATTTGTTTGGGATATTTTTTGGCCGTCACATTTGTTTGGACTCAGATAAATAAAATAAATTATTTTAATATGACTGAAAAAAATGTCACAAGTGGTTTTTTTTTTTAAATAAGAATATCACGAGTTAAGTTAATGACTTTTTTAGTATTTTTAAGGGAATAATTTTATGGTTCCAACTTTTGCTACTTCCTCACCTCAAAGTTTACCAATAAGCAAATTAGTCCATCATTAATTTATATTTTTTGTAAAAGAAAACCTTTAATAATTTTTCCATTTGAAAAAATCTAAAAAGCATCTTTTGATGCTGTAAAGTGTAAAGTGTGAAGTGTAGTACTGTTATTCGTGAAAGGCCTCTTCCTTTCTCTTCGTTATGATGGAATAAGATGGCGTTTAAGAGACGGGATTTGATTTGAGGTTCAGGTAAGAAGCTAATAAGCCATACATGGTAATTTATTATTAATTAATTTGATTAATTAATATAATAACGTAGTAATTGAGTTTAATTATCTCATTTTTATTTCCCTAGTTGCCGTTGCTGTCAGAGGAGGACGAGAGCAAAGCAAGGAAGTAGTATCAAGTGTTGTTTTGTTTGTTTACCCACTCTCGTCTTATTATTACAAACTCCAGTATTGCAGGGTTCCGATTCTGTCATTTTCGCTGAGCCTGCACCGCCCTCTACGGTTCAAAGAGGTTTGAAACTTTTTTGTTTCTGTTTTCCCCCCTCCTTCTTTCATTCGGTTAGATTTGCAGATTCTTATTTGCTTTCCTGATCTGTACGTTTCTCATTTCTTATTTTTTTTCATAAATATTGGTTCTTTCTACCTCTAGATCTGTTATAGTTTGATTTGGTCTGGTCCAATCTTCTTTAGTTTGAGAATTGTGCACGTTCAGCGCGAATCAGAGTGCTTGCCTTTTCTTTTCATATAAATCAATTTGTGTTGTGGCGGGCTAGTCATCTCTTAACTTAGTTGATTAGTTCAATTTGTTTTTAGCATACACTTTAATTTTCAGTAAGTTTCTTGGTTCTGATATCAAGCATATTCGCGTAGTTATTCGTTTTCAAAGTTCTGCAGGTCGTGCAGAGGCTTAGTTGGTCTTTGAAGGGGAAAAAGTTCAGGATTTGTCTGAGATAATGGGTTATATTGGCGCTCATGGTGTAGCAGCTCTGCATAGATACAAATATAGTGGTGTAGATCATTCCTACCTCGCTAAATATGTTCTCCAGCCATTCTGGAGTCGCTTTGTTGTTCTCTTCCCTTTATGGATGCCGTGAGTACTTCCATCCCTGGAAATAATGCTCTTTCTATGTTATGACTTACCTGTTCTATAGTAATAAATATATGTTCACTCATATTATGATCATTAGTGGGGAACAACACCCCCCCAAAAAAAAAAACCGAAAAAAAAAGAAAAAAGCTGTTCTATTGAATAATCTTGTAATTGCATAATATAACTTGTAATATACTGGCAATTAGTGTTGTCAGTGTCATTAAACATGCATTCTAGAATTGGAAATTAGCCTCAATATATCTTCACCCTTGTTCAATGCATTAATTCAGGGCCCCTTTGGTTTCAGGAAGTGTTTTTTTTATGTCTATTATATTTTTGTAATATTAATTAACAGTTTTTATCCTTTTTTTGGTTACTTTTCTAAGATGGGAGTGCTAGGATTATTTTTCACCCTCAAAATCACCTTTTTTATTCTATTCCATTCTTGTACCAAACAGATCCTTGGGATCCAGTTGTATAATATTTAGGAATTAGCATCGGTTTAGTTTCTGTTCTTAAACATTCTTTTGGACTTCAAACAGCTATAATTACAGTTAGAGTGGTTCATACTGAGAATAAACTGACAGGTATTTGTACTTTGGAAGGGTTGTTATTGAACTTTTTTTCTGAAATAATCATTCTCCAGTTGTTTGAGATAAATAAGGACGGTGGTACAACATTTGTGAGATTTAAAAATTAATGACTTCCAGTAACTTTCTGTTTTTATGATCTGTTGTTGGGGGCTAAAATGCTTGCAACTTGCCAAAATTCCACTTCCTCATTTAGTTAGAGGCATGTTTAATCTGTTATGGTTTTTGATTGTAAACAAAGACAAATGCAAACATATGAAGATAATATTTTTATTTACTCTTTGACTAAAGTTTTGGATTTCACTAACTTCTACCCTTTCTTGCATTTACCTCCATCTGTTGGCATATTGATATTCTGGGATTTGCAGTCCAAATATGGTATGTCTTTGCGCATTCTCATTGTAGCATTTCTTCATAACTGTTTCTTTTGACATCATGAACCAATCCGTGGCACTGATAATTCATTTATTGTTGGTTACAGATAACTCTGACTGGGTTCATGTTTTTGCTAGTGTCTGCACTGCTTGGCTATGTAAGTGGGACCTAACCTGAGCTAACAGTTTTCCTACTTCATAATGCTGCCACTTATAGTAGTGATAAATTTTGCACTTTTGTTATGCTTCACTTTCGTTTTTCTCTTTTTGTGAAACGATATGATGAAATTTGTTATGAGTGAATACCATTTATATGTAGTCTTGATATGGTTGCTGGTTAATTTCATGTTTTTTGGTTGCCTTCATAGAACCTTTCATTTTTAGAATAGTTCAATTTTACATTTGATATGCTCATGGAAGGAAATTTGAATCCTGTGAATTGCTTTGTTGAAAGTTAGAACTGTGAATCATCAAACCATGCTAATTTTTCCTTATTAACTATTGATGCAGATATACTCGCCTCAATTGGACTCACCTCCACCAAGATGGGTTCATTTTGCTCATGGACTGCTTCTGTTTTTATATCAGGTCAGCTTAGGTCATGATATTGCTCATATAGCAGTATCACATGCTACATTTTTTTTTTTTTTTGCTTTGTTGATTTTAGCCTAATAAAATTTGCTTACTTTTCTTAATCCATTGCCTTGATCTCGTTTCTTATAGTTGTTATCTGCTTTTGTGAATATCATGATGTCCTATTTTCATGTGCTTATTTGAGTTTAATGAACCTAAGGTTTTAATTATTGATGGCTTTGAGTGTGTGTGTGTTGTTTTTTTTTTTTGGGGGGGTATATATTAGAATATTTTGATTTTGAAGCATGTTTAGATTTGACATCCTATTTCTTATTATAGAAGAATTTACTGTACAAAAACCTATATTTTAAAACTGGATTTTTTTATAGAAGAATTTGCCGGACTTTTCCAACCATATTTTGTTATTGATTTTTTTTTTTTAAATAAATGCTAGACATTCGATGCTGTGGATGGGAAGCAAGCTAGAAGAACAAATTCTTCAAGCCCATTAGGGGAGCTGTTTGACCATGGTAAATTTGCATCGCAATATTTATTTTTCAATTGTTTATCATTATCCATGCAATTTGATAGTGATGAATATATATTATACTATGTTGCAGGATGTGATGCGCTTGCTTGTACAGTATGTCTGCAGTTTTGGTTGTTATTTATAAACTCTTTAACCTTTAAAAGAGAATAAAGACAATCATCTGTTGAAATTTGTATCAGTTTGAATCATTGGCTTTTGGGAGCACTGCTATGTGTGGAAGAAGTACTTTTTGGTTCTGGTTAATATCTGCAGTTCCATTCTATGGTGCAACATGGGAGCAGTAAGTTATGATGTTTCTTCTTGTTATGCGCCAGATAACATGTTACATAGATTTTCTTTCTCTTTTGCTTTTTTATAGGAAACTCCCTTAATTTTTATGGAATGCTTTGTGGTTTACATATTAAACTTTATTTTGACTGCCCTTCTGCCAGATCAAGGTGCTTTTGGCTAAGTTGGAATACTCAATGTAGGCTCCTTTTTTAATAGTTTTGAAAAAAAAATATTATATCATATGTCAATAGTCCTGTTTATACTGCTATTATTAAATGGGTGCTTTCTTTTGTATATCTTCCACTGTAAAATCATTCTTTTTTATGATTGTATATAATTGTTTTTAATTTATTCTTCTCAATTATCTTTTGCATATATATTTTTACACTAGCATTATTGATTTTCTTTTGAATGTTTTGAATGCAGCTATTTCACAAATACACTTATACTGCCAGTTGTCAATGGTCCTACAGAGGGTCTTGCGCTTATTTATGTCTGTCACTTTTTTACTGCTGCTGTAGGTATGCTGTTTCTCCAGTTCTATTCTTAATTTTCCAGATTGTAATTCAAGTTGATTTTCATCTATGCTGCCCTTGATCAACTATTATTTTCCTATTCCGATCTTCAGGTGCTGAGTGGTGGGTTCAGCAATTTGGAAAGTCTATGCCCTTTCTAAACTGGGTGCCTCTTATTGCCGGTAAGACTGTACTTCATTATATGATATACTGGTCAGTTTTGAGACCGAAAGGTTTTGATTTGAGCTCTATTCTTTAAGCATATGATTACTCCTGTCTGTTCTAAGTTTCATATATAGTCACTTTTCGTTGGTATAAATGATTTTTTCTATCTGCACTGTGTCTTTTGGAATTTTTCTTCAGAGCCCTTTTTCATTTTTTACTATGTTTATATTATCTGCCAAAGACTGGTTAACCCAAAAGTTTAGGCTGGTAGGATAAAACTGACGAATGATTTTATTCACATGTCTAACATGCCATCACATATAAATGCCTTTGGGGCTTAAACCATTTATATGTCTAATATGTCATTATTTTCATCTAGCTCTTCATTTCATTTTGCATGTTCACTGGAGAACTTAAAAGTCGTTGGTGCATAATGTTATAATTTAGCATTGTAGGCCTGATAATGAACTTGTATGTTGAGAATTATACAAGAATCGGGGCATCCTGTTCAAGGCCTTCTTTTATATTTTTATGAAATGATTTGAATATTGCATCTCTAGATACTGATGTTTTGTTTTGTGTTTTCTGAGGGGAATTTTCCTGCTATTTGTTCCAATGTGCTTCAAAATTAACTTATTGAATATCCATTATCCCACTTTCAAAGAAGCCAGTAATAGAATAAGGGTGTGCATAATCTAGTCATTCTGTAAATTCTTTCAGTAAAATTATGAGTTTGATTCTTCTGGATTTCAGGGATTCCTACATACACAGCTATATTGTTTATTATGATAGCTTTTGCTGTTGTACCAACAGTCACGTTCAAGTACGTATATCTGATAATTTTAATGTACAAGCTTTTCAGCATTGACGCTAGTTTACAAGTTCAATTTTCTGATACAAATAACAAAAGTATGCATTCTAGTCAAATGGTAAATTTGGCAAAAATGTTTAGGCAGACCATTCTGTACCATATACTTCATGAGATGGTAGTAGACTGAAATTATTGAGCAAGGTAGATGATAGATGACATTAGATCTTCTATCAGGTTCTTATGGATAACAGGAAAAATCTCTCCATGTGTGATTATAAACAACGATTCTTTTGTTATATGTTCAAAATGATTCTACTAACCCGAAAAATTCAAAATGATCCTTGTGCTTCTCAGTAGACTACCCCTCACTAATTATGTGACATTTGTAACATGTCAATCTTTTGGTCTTGTGCAGTGTTTGTAATGTTTACAAGGTAGTCAAGTCAAGGAATGGAAGCATGCCACTTGCCCTGGCAATGGTAAAACCTTTTGTCATTGATATTTTCCAAAATTCTAGTTTCCTTGTTGATATGTTCTCCTTTTGTGCAGCTTTACCCATTCGCAGTCCTCTTGGGAGGAGTTTTACTTTGGTATAATTTTAGTCAGGCTCTTTCTTTGTTGCTTGGTTCCCTTTTTCTTCAATAGTGCATGTCCTTTTCTCTTGTATACACACACACAATTGATTGTATTTTGTGGGCAGGCAATATTTATCGCCATCTGACATCCTTGGAAACTACCCCCATTTAGTTATTATAGGAACAGGGCTTGCTTTCGGGTTTCTGGTGGTAAGATAGCTTTGTTTCTCAATTAAATTCTAATTGCCTTAGAATTTCACAATGATGTTTTTGTTGCATTACTGTCTTTTGTGTTGTACTTTGATAACATTGTAGCTGGTTACATGCCATAAAATTATATATAAATAATCATCGGCTGTTTGAGGATGAACGGATTTTAATCACTTTAAAAGTATAGCAACTCAAGGAATTCACACTACTTTGCTCGGTGGTGTAAAAATGGTTTGAGAAGGCATGTGTTCAGTTCCCATTTAATAAATAATTTAATGTTTTCAGATTTTAATCTGTACATAGTTCATTTTCCTTGCATTCTGTTTCTGTAAACTCTTCTTGGTCTTGTAGACACCCAAACACATATCTTGACATTGGTTAAAAATTTTGTTCTGTAGGATATGATGTTTCATTTCAATTTTCATTTATTTTTTATATTACATCTGACTTCATTTCTGATGTATAATTTGTAATTAATATGCGTAAGGTTAGTTATAAGGTAGTTATGTAGTTGTAAGGGAGTCGTTAGAAGGCTTAGGAGTTGGAAGCCTGTATGATAGGAACCAAGGTAGTATGAGCTGTCAAAGTCCCACATTGAGTAGTATGGGCTGCTTGATGGGGTACTTAAATGCCTTGGCTCGCCCACCTCAACAGTTGGCTTTTGGGGTGTGGTTCTCCAAGGTGCTTGGGTGCCTGTCATTTGGTATCAGAACCGGCGGCTGACGGATCGGAGAGGGCTACCTATAGAGGGCTTTGACTGGAGGGGTTGACCAGCAAGTGGTTGAGTAAAGCGCCGAGTGAAGTGCCGTAGAGTGGAATCGCTGAGAGGTCGGCTTTCCGGGGAGGGTGTATTGATAGAGACTAAGGTAGTATGGGCTGCCAAAGTCCCATATCAAGTAGTATGGGCTGTTTAGCTTTTGGGTTGTGGTTCTCCAAGATGCTTGGATGCCTATCACTGTATAAGGAAGATGACTTGTAATTTAAAGCTATGTCTTTGTGAGTAATATTAAGTGCACTATTCACCTATTCTCTTGCTCTCTCTTTACACCCCGCCTCAGTTACCTCTTTCTCTCTCCTACTATACATCATGTTCTTGTAAGTGTTGTGGTTGATTGGTAATTCTTGGGCAGACTATGTCTCCTACTCTTAGCTCCACCACTGTGGACAATCTAAGTCTTCACTATGTTCACTGAAGTAAGCTCAATTTTGCAGGGAAGGATGATTTTGTCCCACTTGTGTGATGAACCCAAGGGCTTGAAAACTGCAATGTGCATGGTATTGAGCTTCTTTATGTTAAATGCTGAAGATTTTTTTTCCTAGCTGTTAACTTTCCCATTTTGGATCTTGTCTTATAATATAACTAGTGACTGTTTAGGATGATTCATTTATATGTTTGTGCTTCTAGTGGCATTCTTTGTAGACGTTCCAATCACTTTAATTGATTTTCTAACGTTTTTTCTTGATAGATGCTGCACCAATTTTCACTCTTACAATCATAATAGATATTGTATTTTCTTGTATGACAGCATATCCATTTCAACATTTTTATCTGTACTACAATTTTTATACTCTTGTTCCTTTGACACCCAACATTTACTATCATATAACATCACTGGTCTTGCAACAAGATGGTAAAACTCTTGATCTTAGTTAGCATTTTGCAATCAGAAATGAATTTGATGCTTTTTTCGATTTCAACCACCCAACTTATACCTATGTATAACATCTCAATCAATTTTTTCTGTGGTTCTGTAAACCTGAAATTTGACACTTGTGGTACGATTTATGTCTAAATCATCTCCAACTTGTCTGCTGTGAAATTTGCTGTACTTATATCCCATCTTTCTCCTACTCAAGTGAAAGCCCTTTCACCTTCATAACTCAAGTTTCGAGTTAATATCTTCTGTTGTCTCCTCTATTTAAACTATATCATCTACAAAAAGCATGCATTGGGTGATTTTCTCTTATATATATATATATATATGCTCAATCAAAACTTCCAAAATCAGATTGATGAGGCAAGGACTCAAGAATGTTTCATAATACAGAGACCTATTCTTGTTGGGAAGTCCTTTGTCTCATCTCTTGGAGTTCTTATAATTGTTGTTACTCACTTATGCATATCCCTTGTAGCTTGAATATATGCAACATTAACACTTATGTTTTCCGGGGCTTTCCATGGTACTTCTTTTGATATTCAATTATAAGCATTTTTCAGGTCAATAAAAACCATATATAGGTATTTTTCTGTGTTATTGCTTGAACATATGCAGCATGAACACTTATCATTCGGACTAAAAATAAAATCTTCTCAAATTTTACTAATTTTGCTTTGCACACTGGTATCTCAGCACTAAAATCTACAGTTCTATGAAACACATCATTGGCTGAATAATCTAATTTAATTTATACGACTCTAGCAACAGTTCATGATTTAATGGACTCACCAACCTGCACATCCTTGGTTGGGTAACTGGAAAATGAAAATAGCTGGCTCAAAACTCTCATAGTAAAGAGCCTGGTTTCTTAGATGTGACTCACTGTCAAAGCTTTGTTTGCACTGAGATAATTGATTCTTTTCCATTGTACAGTCCCTCCTGTATCTCCCATTGGCTATTGCTAATGCGCTTACATCAAGGCTGAATGATGGGTATGTCTTATCGCTTGTTCAGCTGATAGATTTGCTTTTATGTTATTTGTGTGTTGTGTTGTTTTATCCCCTTACACAAGTTCATCAAAATATGTGGCAGGGTTCCTTTGGTGGATGAGAGACTGGTTCTTCTTGGTTATTGTGCATTCACAGGTACAGTTAACACTATTTTATTTATTTATTTTGAGTAGGCATAATAAACAAAGAAGTGAAAAGGATCAGAAGATTTTCTGACAAAAAATAAAAAAGGGATAGGCCAGAGGACAAGATATGCCTAATTTCTCAGAAGTGAACAAAGAAAGCTTGTCATACCCAGTGAAAATAAATAAATAAAAATTAAAACTTATGCTCTAAAATGGCTCATAGCTGAGCACCGCAAAGAGGAGGATGGCCTCGTTTTTATGTCTGACGTAAGGATACCTTTCACCGAATAAGAGCAAAGTATAGCAGATTTTTTATAATCCTTTCCATCTCCAAAGACCTTGGAATGACAATAGAGAGAGATTTCTAGAGTCTGAAATGGTCCAGCAATCACCAAACATATTGAAGAGTCAGCATCACAGACTTGTAGCATAGAGCAGCATATTCTGTTATGCTACTATTTGCAAATTACTTCTCTCAGGTCAGTACCAATTTATAATTCGTACGTGTGGTCTGCCTGGGAAGTAAAGCTACTCATCTCATTGAGGGAAAAAAAATCCACTTATCGTTAAAGTTTGTAAGTCCCCACCTAGTGAGATAAAGCTTGTTGCTGTTAAATTTTGTAAGGCTTAGTTATGGTTAAATTTTGTGACTCCCCACCCAGTGGCATAAGGGCTTGTTGCAGTTAAATTTTGTAAGGCTTAGTTTTGGTTGATATTTGAGGTTGATTATTTAGGAAATTGATTGATGTTGCTCTCTGCTTGCCTGTTGTCTGTTTCTCGTAACAGTGACACTTTACTTGCACTTTGCGACTTCTGTCATTCATGAGATTACAACTGCCTTGGGAATATATTGTTTCAGGTAAATTATCAAGTTCTAGATTGATATGCTATTTGTAAATTTTGGCACTTGTTTCTCCCTGAACCTTGTCTTTACTTCATCATCTCTTTTGTTATCATTATTCGTGATAGTCCTGATTCTTAATTTAAGACCTATTTACCTTATTAGATTAAGATAGTTAGTTTAGTTAATACGAGATGTTTTTTCTAAAACACTCTAATCATCTTTCTTAATTCCCTTTATCTCCTCCTCACTTGATTATTGTTGAGGGAACATCAATAGGAGTAAATTAAGAAAAGATTGATAAATATAAAAAATAAGTCTTATTTTTAGAATCAAGATCGACTCCAATTAAGTCCAACATTAAGGATTGAAGGAGTATTAAAGTAAACTATGTGGCTCTTGGTGGTTAAGTGTTGCTTATTTTACTAATTATTATGGACAATGGGCTTTTGATACTTTCCATCTGACCTTTTGCTTGATTCCAGGATAACAAGGAAAGAAGCCTAGATTTAGCAAATGTTTTCCTTTAGGTATGTCCTTTTCTTTTTCATAACTTATGTTCTTGAGGGCATTTCTTGTACTGTCTGAACTAATCTGTCACTGTCTTTTCCTATTGTACAGATTTTTTCGCTCTTTTTGTTCTGTTTTTTATTGTTGTTGGTTGAGCATATTATTCATTGCCTTTTTGTGTTACTTTAAATTACTATTACAGTTACTTCAGCTGGAAAGTCTATCAGAAAAATGCGGGCAACGTTTCAGTTTATATAGAAATTTCCTTCAATTTTGACCAATCATTGTTTGTTATGATCTCTGTAATAGTAATTATACATTGATCAGATGAGCTAGGGGATCCAGTTGTGCAAACTCACGCATTTCAGGGACTAGAAGTAACTACTTTTACTTAATTGCTAATGTGAAAAAAATATTACTCCTCTTGTGTAACAACCATTTAACTAATTTGATTAGATTAAAGTAGTTAGTTGCCCCCCCCCCTAAAATACCCTTGTTTAAAACTAAAAGAAGTTTCTGTTTAAAAAAATTAGGCTTATTAAGTTAGTTTATTGATATTTTGTTTAAAACTAAAAGAAGTTTATAGTTTTTAAAAGTTGCTTAAAGTTGTTTAATTGAAAAACAGTAGAATTTTTTTTTGGTATTAGAATTAATGAATTTATCTACAGTAGCAAGTACTGCTCATTTTATTGGATATATGTAAACAAGGTTCTCAAACTCATGAGTTTAAATAAACTTGTATCGTGAAGTCAAATCATAAAATTGTAAGAGTTTACTTTTATTATTAAATTAAATAGATATTAATAGTGTATAATTAAATAATTAAAATATAAAAATAATAATAATTTGATTTAAATATATTTTAGGGTTAATATAATGCTTGATCCTTATAATTTCTTTTCATGTTTATCTTGGTTTTTATAATTTCAAATCATTAATTTAGTCTCTCAAATTTCTTTCCGTCTAAAATATTAGTTCCTATAGTTTAACAAGGATCTTAACTATGTTAAATATGATGATGTGGCACTAGAACTGTCAATTATGATGATGTGGCTTGATGATTGGGTAAGCTGATTGTAATTTTATAGCTTACATGGTTAAAAGATAATGTTTAAAACAAACAAATCAGAAACGGAGCCTCTTCCACTGTTCATCATCATCTTGACACAGAGAGAGAGAGAGAGAGAGCTCTGCCAGCCCTGTCTTTGCCGCAACTGAGACCAGCTTCTGCGGAACAGAGTGTCATCAAAATATTATCAAACCATCTAATGCAGAATTTCTGTTTTTTTGTCGAAGAACTAAACACTATGATATAAATGATATTTAATATACTCTGAACGGATTGAAAATCGGCTTATAATTACTGACCCTTTTGGAAATTTTAAATCTCTTGCTAGCTGCTATGGTATTCGCGGATGGTGATTGCACACTAAGTGCTCCTACTTTTTCAGTGACGTCCCAACCCATTTTGTTCTCTTCTTCATAACGTTTTGACCTTCTCCTTTGATTTCACCAGAAATCCAAAAGGATTTCACTTGAAATTCGTCGATTTGCATCTCCAAAGCTCATAACAATATCTCCCATGGCGTTCTCTCTCTCTCTCTCTCTATATATATATATATATGCAGATGACAATGAACAGTAGAAAATGGCGTTCTCTCTCCGTGATTTTTTTTTTACCACTTAGCCAATTAAGTTAT
This sequence comes from Inga leiocalycina, assembly GCA_963242795.1. Lineage (NCBI taxonomy): Eukaryota > Viridiplantae > Streptophyta > Magnoliopsida > Fabales > Fabaceae > Inga > Inga leiocalycina. Next base: position 15,158,997 of record OY725332.1, read on the forward strand.
GAAATCGCAGATAGCTTGGCCAGTCATTAAACCATATGATTGATAGTGTTAGTATCATATCATTATATTTAACACTGTTAAGGTTATTATTTAACACTGTTAAGGTTATTATTAAACTATTGGACTACCGCTTTAGATAGAAGGAAACTTGAGAGACAAAAAATCTATAATTTCAAACTATAGGAACCAAAACTAATATGAAAGGAAACTATAAGAATCAAACATTATATTAAACCTATATTTTAAATCAAAATAATTAAAATTAAATCCATTAATATATATAATTTATCCTACTTAACAAAGAAATTTATATAAAAGTCATATATAAAGCAACTAAGAATTATTAAATCAAAAAAGGTAACACAAAGTATAAGAATAAGGTAACGCAAGTATAAGAATAAGGTTGCAAGATTTTGTAAGTTTGAAATGTAAAAAGATAAATTTGAAGTGTAAACTAGCAAGTTTAATGGAGTTTGCAACTGGCATGGGTTTACTAGTAACTAACATGATTTTGTAAGTTAAAAACGTAAAAACGATAAATTTAGAGAGTCAACTCGTGAGTTTGATAATAATACATATAAATAATAAATGAGAAATTTAATACTAAGAAAAATTCTAAACATAATTAACTTATTCCTAAAATTTAATACTACCTCCCGTTTTTAATGTAATATCTTGTTCTTAGTGCAACATATTAAAGATTGAAGATAGTAATTTTATAAAATTTATCATTTATGGAATAATTTAACAATTTTTAAAGATCTTTAACAATTTTATTTTTTAAATTCTCTTCATCTACCCCCTCTTTAATTAGTATAACACCATAACCCTCCGCGTGGAGATTAAGTTGATCCACAAGTTTGTTGTCCATGGTAGCCGAGGACAAAGGCCCTCAAAGTAATGTAATGGTAGTAACAAAATTCATGCGTAGATAATTTATTATAATCTTGGGGAGCTTTTTTTTTTTTTTTTTGATACTGAATTTTTAAGAAAAGGGTTAAGCTTACCCACAATCTAAGGGCAGGGTGAAGTTTCCCTTCCTCCTAAGTCATACTAATGTTGTACAGGGCAAGCCGTCAATTACTCTTAGGCGTTTACCTAGGCATCCAGAAGTTAGGATGCCTCCCCACACGCTGCGGTAGAGACACTTTGTGCCACTCCCAAAAATCAAACACGTGCCAAGACGAACAACCAGGCACAAAGTCCAACCCCCTTGCCACTCAACCCACTGACGGTGGGCAATCTTGGGGAGCTTGTAACTCCAACTAGCAAGGGAATTTTACAATATCTCGTGGGCCTTAAATTCCAGGATACCCATCAGTGAATACATGCACAAAATTACTACACAAAACACATTATGTGTGAGAAAGGGTCAAAACTTGGCTCTTTATGGAATATTTTTACACTTTAATTCAATAATTAAATTTTCTGCATAAAGAGAAATAATATTTGTATTATTTTGTCGTTGTTAGAAGTTTAAGGTAAATTTAAAACATATCAGATAGTGACAAAACGAATAAAGCCAACAAACATGTAGAGTACTTTTAATTTCAACCTGAAATGTCAAAAGGTTACAACTCTGATAGGCAAAAGTTCAATAAAAAGGATACAAGAAGGCAAACAACTACCCAAAATACGCACACACACTGAGGAATCGAATAAACACATTGCTTAGGAAAATAGGTGGTGTTGGAATATACCTAATCCATCCTTAGTGTATTAAGGTCCAAGCCCAATTCATATGGGACTATTATGTAAATATTAAAAGATATAGATCCAAAGGAGGACTTTTATCTTTATGTTTTGAAATTCAAATCACGATAACTTCACGTACATGTTATATGGGATGATGTTAGTTTGTGGAAGTCCATTGAAACATGATGATTGAAAAACTTCTCTCTAGTTCTGTTCATTTTTTTATGGTGAATCTGTTGTATAATGCAATAAGAGTCTATATCAGTGCTCTGATCTCGTGTGAGTACTTTAGTACATAAGTCAGATTCTAAATACACCCGAAATCCTACAGATGAAAAACCAAAAACTTGTTGCCGGGCATTAGATTGATTTAATTGTATAGGGGGGAATGTGGAAAAACTGCTTGTAAATTAGATGAGTCTTAGTAATCGTATGTGTAGTATAGAGGCATTTAGTTTTTAATCCTCATGACAATCAAGTACTAATAATTGTCAAACCTAAAACAATTTCACACAGTTAGGGGTAGAAATAGATTAGACTAAGCTAGGATTTAGTTAAGTAGGTCTGGGCTTACAATAAGGATCTAAAGTCTGAACTTGAGCCTGAATATATATATATATATATATATATATATATATATATATATATATATATATATATATATATATATATATATATATATATATATATATATATATATATTTTTTAAAGTCGGACCTAAGCCTTCAAAGGGTCTGATGAGGCTTAAAACCTTTTTAAAGGCCTACTTAAAATGTAAGTATTTAAAAAAGCTTAAGGCCTATGCCTCCAAATTCATTTACACCCTCTCAAACCTATTTGTAGCAGCACCATCAAAACAAATGGGTTATTCTTGTTCATCTATCCTCATTTTGTGTGTTGTAGAACTGAATATTGATTTGTAGATGCTGGCTTGGATTTTAACATTTTGGTTTATATGAAATTTAGATTGCCAGCAATTACGTTACCTTTGTCTCTCGGCATTTTGTGTATGTTTTGTAGATGCTAGCTAGCCTTGAGAATTAGGCCGATATACAGACTGCTGGAAATTGTAAAGCATTGATTTTAAGCAATGTAATCTTTCTTGAATGTTCATTCTAAATGAAAAGGATTCATTTGCTCACTCAAAAAGTTGCTCACTGTGTATGAGGATATTCTGAAGATAGAATCGTTTATAGGATATTAGGATGTAATATTTATTTCTTAGTCATTATTAAATATATTCTTATTCAATTCATATAAAAGTAGGTGAAGAAATGAATTCCATACATCATCCTTTTTTTTTTTAAATACAATCAAGTAAATATAAGTTTTGAAAAAGAATACAAGTTTTGCAAACATCCAGAATCAAGATTTATGATTGTTACTACATTGAAGAATAAGCATTGCTTTTCCGAGTGTGACATTAATCTTGTAGCTATATAGTTTGCTGTAAAATTTGGTCACAGTAACAACATAATATAACAACCTCAGCCAAACTATCCCAACTTAACTCTCAAAACCCCAAAAAGTAGGGCAGAGAAAAGAGAGAAATTACAACATCATATAGCCCTCTCCAGCCAACTTGGCAGCCTCAACGAAGACTTCATTCCAAGTCTAGCAAGGAATACAGAGTACAGCATGTGGAGCAAGAACATGAAACACCCACTATTGAGCAAAACCTTGGGAAAGAAGAAGCACATCTGAGCATTTTTGTTGACAAGAATGAAGCAAATAAATGGAAAGACCCTTTCAAATAAGAGTAACTAAACATACCAAACTGCCGAAAAGGGTATAAATCACGTCCATAGAAGGAATAGTATTAACACCCGAAGCAGTGAGCACAAATGTTAGAGAAGCATGAATGTTAATGGTAATCTGCAAGCACCATTTTGCACCACCAACAACAAAAGATAGATGAAAAGTAAATTTGTCAGTAGTTTTGGGATAAGATATGATACAAAATTTGGACACAATAGTAGCTTAATGGATTACCAAAGCTAGAATGTTTTCCCTGATCAAGAAGGATGAAATCAAGACAAAGCCCACAGCACCCAACGATCTTACCTGAAAAAATTATCAATATTTTAATACCAACACAAATAGAGGAGCCAACCAGTAAAGATATTTTCTCAGCAGAGGTACAAGATGCTCAAGGCAGAAGGTAACAAACAGTACAATTGTGCACAAGAAGATTGAGAGGTTCCAACTTGCTCCTGACCTGACAAGATCCACAATTGAGAAAAAGAAAGCAGTTATGGTCTTACAGCATAGCATGTCTATCTTATTTCAACATTAAAAGAAAATAATCATCCACAATTCTAACTTTGAAGCAATTATTTTGAGCATCAGCTATCTAACCCAGTAAGATCAACAACGACTTCAGAAAACAATCATCATCCAAAGCAACATATAAAACATAAATAAATTGCTTGGCTTGTCCAAAAACAAAGTAATTTGCAAGTTCTGCCAGTATAGAATACTATAATAGCTGCCTTTAATTCAAATATAGGACATTTCATTTAACGCAGAAATCAAAGAAGAACACCAATTCATGTTTAATTGCATCAGAGCATATATATTAAGATTTGAGATTAAAAGTCCACATTGTTAGATAGCCATAAAAATAATTTATTTGGATACGTTTCATTACAATATTAGCTCTGTACATGGAAAGGGGGGACTAAAGAATTTTAACACCGCATTGATATTGTTTGTACATGGCATACCTCCATAAAGTACCCATTGTGAAACCAACTATGCCATGCTTAAGCTGCAATAAAGACATGTTCAGTAGTTAAGTATATCATAATAGGCAAATCCACAAAAGTACGCAACCTATAAAAAACCAGCATAAAATATTTGAGCTAGAGGAACTAAGATTTTCTTTTTCTGATACAAAAAAGTATTCAATATTAAATGAATAGGAGATTCACAAGAGTTAGGGAAACAGAGATATATAGCCCATTGACCAGAAATTTGATTATGATAAGGATGGAAGCAAGCTTACGAAAAAGGTTAAAGCTTTCACTGGACCAGACAAGACCAACAAAAGCATAGTTGTTGCCACCTACAATGAGAAGACCACTACAACAATAAAAATCTGATAAAGCAATAACTTGTCAAGAATTGATGTAGTGCATTCTGGCAGGAATAACCAGAGTTTTTCTTCCAGCATCAACACCCCATCTCATTGAGGAGATTACTATTGGCAAGGAGAAGAAACAGCTAAAGTAATTCTGCAATGAAAAGGAAACGCCACTAAGTGATAAAAGTATATGTAAAACAAACATCTATAATGCGAATTCGAACTATTCTATCAGTAGTAAACAACATGTATAGCAATTATTCAACTTCCCAGTATATATATAGTTTTATTTCCTATGCATAGGCAACTAGACCTTGAAAGCGCCGAGAAGTACGGTAAGAAATTGAATTAATCACTAAGTCGATGTTTAAATTAAACTTCTGTCGAAAGACTATTTTCTGATACACATTAACAAACCTCGATGGCAAGAGAGTTGCTCAAGAAGTAGACTAAACCAGTAAGCGCAGCAAACATGGAGCACTCAACCAATTGCAGTGTTTTCTTATATATAGGACCGTGTGGCGATAAGTCCTGGAGTTCTGTGGAAATTCCATCGTTTTCATCTTCACCTCTGCGAATTTGGGTTCTAATTTCTGAAACCCTAAGAAGGTGCGAGGTGGGTACAATAACAGAGAGTGACGAGAATGAAGGTGAATTTGAGAAAGATTGATGCTTTACAATACGAGGACAATTAAGGCGATGGGTTGGAGAAGAAAGTGGAAGCGAAAGGAAGTGGGGTCGTAGAAGAGAAATGCAAAGAGGGTTAGCTCTGGAAATGGAGAACGAATCGGAGATTTGAGAAGCTTTCAGGGGAATCATGGAGATGACCCAGGCCAAGTTTGTTGGATAAAACGGAGAGGTGCAGTGAAATGGCTTTGACTATCTCATTGCCAATATTGAGAATTTGCAAATCCCTCCTTCTCATATTTTATGGTTTTGTTTTTTTTTATGGCAAAAAAAAAATATATATATATATATATATATATATATATATATATATATATATTTATGGTTTTGTTTTAACTAGCGCTGAATCAGCGCATCATAGGCAAAATAGTCAAATAAAACTCAAATCTATTTTAAACTAATCAAGTGGTAACATGTGTTGAGCCACTAGGTCTAATCTATTTTAATCCCAAAGAGTTTGGAATGTAATATGGTAAAAAACTTCACAATTTAATAATTCTAAGTCTAAATTATAGATTTTAGAAAAAAACCTTATTGATAATATTTTAGGTGGTAACCTTATTAATAATTTCCTTATGCCAATATTTGACATCTATTCCCTAAAGATTGGTGCACTAATAGATCAAAATGAGCTAAAAATTGGATGCAATTAGAAGGTGGGAAAGTCAAAGTCCTCTAATTGATCTCCTTTCCCTCTTTCCAAATAAATAGGAAAAAAAGGTAAAAACAATATAAGGAGAGAAAAAGGAGGGAATTGTGATTTAGTATTATGTTATGTCAGATGAAATGATAATAAGAGTAATCATATTATAGTTGAAACTTCACTAACTCATTAAAAAAGATTGTTTGAAGCGCTTCCATATAAATAATGATCTCACAATCAATTTTAGCAAATACTTTTTCTTTTTTGTTTCATCAACTTAAATATGCCAATACCAGCATGAAATTGTACAATCAAATTCTTCCCCTACCCAAAATAAAAACGGAGACAAGAGAAGAAGAACTTACCGGCTTGCATCACTTTGACAAGGGGGCAACAAACATCCTCAAACTCAAACTAACAAACAAATTAATTTAAAAACTGATTTATAAAGGGTGTGTCTGTGTGTGTTATTACCAAGAATGTAAAATGAGGAAAAATTATGAGTTTAAATAGGATGAATATGAAGATGGCTATACAAATGGTATTACAAAAAATACCGATGAAGATGGCAACACAAATAGAAGATACCAAAACATATGAGTAATACGGGAGAGGGGTGTCTCCATTGATTTCTCTCTCCATTTACTCTCCATTAAGGCTACTTACCATAAGATCAACTTTTAATGGTTGAGATTTAATAATATGTAAAGAATATCATTATAATAAAAATCTACCATGGTAAATCTCAACCATTAAAAATTGATCTAATGGTAGATACCCTCAATGGAGAGTAAATGGAGAAGAAAATCAATGGAGACATCCCTCTCCCGAGTAATACATTAAGGATACAATGCAAAATCAGTATAAATAAGATAAAAACCCAAAAAGGTGAGGAAAGAGTGGAAAGCAACCTATTTGACAAATTTATAGTGTAAATCATGAGCAAGGATATTCTTTGAGAGTAAGGGAGTGCCACATTCATTATGACTTGGGCAAATAAAAGAAGAACTTTTTTTTTTTGGGACCATAATATAAGAAGAATGAATAATAGAATACACAAAATGCTGAGCACAAAGTACACACAAAAGAAGATTGCAGAGCTATGTGCAACATAACTTCCACCATATGAGATCTAAATGATGCACAGACAACACCACATCACGAGGTGTGCACACGACAATATGAAGAGGCCGGCTTCCATCGAAATCTATGGCGAAATTAAAACTTATTGATTGATGTAGGAGAAGAGAAATAAATAAGGAATTATCTTAATTAATGTATTTTAATTTGAATTCCTATGTTTTCTCTAACTACATCTCATATATATATATACTCCCTTTGGTCCTTATTATAAAGCACCAACTAACAAGTGCCTTTGATCCTTTTTATAAGGCACTTGCAAGTTTCCAAGAAGCATTTAATTTATTTTTCTATGTATGCCCATATTTAATAAGAGTAGTGTGAGAGAGTAATAATTAATGGATATTTGAGTTTAGTGTAGTTGATAAGGGTAATATTGGAAGTTACTTGAATTTCAGGACAACTTTAATGCTTTTAACTACCTTTATTGGTTTGTGAGAATTGGTATTTGGTGCCTTATAATAAGGATCAGAATGAGTATATATATATATATATATGCTTGTGCTCAATGTTTTATAAAATAATTTTATATATTGAAATTTATAATTAACAAATTATAATAATATCCTGATAGATCTAATATATAAGTTTTAATGAGAAGGCGGTTATTAAACTAACTAAATAAATTTTAAGGATAAACATGTGAAAAACGTTAACATAGATGAACGGCTAGAAACTGCCTCAAATGCGCGGAATAATGGTACACACACAAAACAAGGAAGGAACCTCAGAAAACTGTCAACATAATCCCAATATTGCCTTGTGGCTGTTAACATTTTAATAATATTTTTCTAAAACATAAAATCTGGTGGTGGTTAACATTTTAATAATTATTTTTTAAAAAATCAAATCTAAACCATTCATATGTGATCTGATAGTTAAAAAAAGAGAAGATGAGGGAACAGGATGGTCCCAACATCCCCTTATTATATACTCTATTAATAAATAAAATATTTCAAAATCTTAAATTCAAAACGTGAAAAATGATACAAAGATATAAAATAAAATAATCACAAAATAAATATATTAGTAATAAGGAGAGATAATAGGAATATGGTTCCAAAATATTTTGAAATCTTAAAGCATGAACCTGAAATATTTTAAAATATGAAATTTATCAGGGAGTAGAACAAATTTATAAAATAAAATATTTCTAAAATAGGAATAGAAAAATAAAATCTATTTGGTCCAAGGTAGTTTTTGGGGGAAATCCCACCATAGAGTTATCAGCAGGTAATTTTTGAGTGTGCACAATTTTTATTAGAGAAAACATTTAGAGATGATATAGCACACTATGGTGGTTGCTTTCAATTCTACTTGTTTCATTTGCTTCATTTGGTCATAACACTATATATTTCTTTGTACACATTTATGAATTTAGAACTCAAGTTTGTCTTTTTTGTGCTAATAAAATCATAGGATGTCGACATGTCCCTTCTTGACTCTGAGGATGCAAGCTCATCGGTGATTGCCGGCGAAAAGGTGAGTGTCAAAGTAAAAATTGAAAAGGATGATTCTGTTCATGATGATGATGAACACTAAGCTGATTATTTGGTTGGTAGTTCAAAGAAGCCGAAACGTGAAGATAAGATGTCATGTAGGATGTCATGTGTCTTTTATTAATCAGACATAACAATTTTTGTTAAAAAGGTAATAACAACTTAATGTTAAGAGGTGATAAACAAATAAAAGTTCAGGGGGGTAAATTTAAACAATGTAATGTCTAAAGGTTATGTACAATTGACTCGAAGTTATAATTAATTCTATCAATTAATTCCCATAATTTCCCTTTTGACTTAATAAAACACACTTAGTACACTTTGGTACATTTCAAGTGCTCAAAAGTACAAGTTTGTACCCAAAAAAACTTAAGTTTGGACACTGAAAACTATCTAAATATAGTGAGATACAATGACCTTACCTACAACTTATTCACATATTGAACATTAATCTTCGCAGCTTTATGGCGAGGACAACATAGATTTGACCAATTATGCCGTCAAAGAACCAAAAGAAAGTATGCCTCCATGCTCTGTTGAAGAACAATGAACCACAAACTACCCAGAATCCAACTGCAAATCCAACACCCATCTCAAGATACAATGACTTTAGAAAAACATCATCACCATTCCCTTCAGGTTGTTTTGTATGGTCTAGGTTTCCTTGTATTGTGCATTTCTTTTCAAGAGGAGTGCCACAAAGTTCAGGATTCCCAGTGTAACTCCAAGCATCAAAACTTTGAAGCTGAGTCCCCAGTGGAATTTGTCCAATGAAATTATTGCAGGACAAATTCAAAACACTCAGAAAAGACAGACTAGACATGCTTTGAGGAATATTCCCGTGAAGACTATTGTGGGAGAAATCAAGAGACTCGAGACATTTCATCTCTCCGATCCTCTCTAATATCTCTCCTATCAAATGATTGTAAGACAGGTTCAATGATTGTAGCTTGTCAAGCCCAAACAAATGTGCAGGAATATCTCCAGATAGTCTGTTAGATGAAAGGTCAATGCTTCGCACAAGTTTTAGGTTCTTTTCGTACCTTAAATCTTGACCTTTTGTATGCAAATCAATTTTGAATTCATATGGAGGTGGGTAGTTAACCCACACAGGTAGATCTGCAGCTTCGCTTATTAAAGCATTATTGAGTAGTCCTGAAACCAAGCTAGTTAAGTTGTGTAGACAGTAGGGAACCGATCCTGAAAGGTTGTTATTTGCAACATCCAATACAATTTAGACATATTACACAGCTATGATGGAATGTTGCCTGTCAATCGATTGGATCTCAATTTCAAAATTGATATACTTTGCTGCATCCATATTGGTATACTTCCAGAAAAGTTGTTTCCTTGCAGATTGATCAGCACAAAAAATGTACAATTCTGAAAAGTCCAAGGTATATCTCCTGAAAGGCTATTATTATGTAAATCTAGCGACCTAAGCTTAAGCAATGACGAACCCATCGACGGAGGAACTTCACCAGATAGCCTATTACTCCCCAGGTATATGTAAGACAAGCGTGGCCAGTTTTCCCAGCAAGCTGGAAGTTCTTCACTCAGAAAATTATTTGAAATGTCCAAATACAACAAAGAATTTATGTTAGTCGTAGTGTGACATAATAGACAGGACAGAGATCCAGAGAAAGAGTTGTAAGCCAAATCCAAAGCTATCACATTAGATGATAAACGAGGAAGCCGCCCTTCAAATTTATTACATGACAAAAGTAAAAAATCACTGGTCAACAGCAAGTTTGATATATCCCCACCAATTGAGTTGTGTGACAAACTCAATATCACATAGGTTTGCTCAAGGCTTTTTGGAAATGCCCCTCTTAATTGGTTAAAACTAACATCTAAATATGATAAAGTTGATAAATTTCCGAGACTGGAAGGAATGGAACTATGAAACCAGTTAATAGATAGATTAAGGCTAGTTAAGCTATCAAGTTGGCCTAACCAATCTGGTATTGATCCTTTGAGTTTGTTGTTAGACAATTCTAAGATATGCAGGTTTCGGTAGGCTGAAAAATCTGGAACTGTACCTCTTACATTACATTGTCTGAGATTAATATAGAAGAGGTCACTAGTAAGATTAAACAACCATTTAGGTAATCCATGTCTAAAATCATTTAGACCAAGATCAAGAAATAAGAGTGATGAGTTGAAATTGACATTGTCAATAGAGAGAACGAAGCTGGTCAACTGACAATCACGCAAATATAACCTCTCCAGATGAAGTGAAGCTAATGATTGAACCCAATTCTTTTCCATAGGAAGATGAATGCCACTGAGATCGAGACTTTTCAAGGAAGGAAGTTGAGAAAGCCAGTGAAGATTATCAATGTGAAGATGAATATTATATGATAATCTCAGGAAGTAAAGATTGGAAAAGTTTGCAACAACTGAAGTATTGATCGATGACATGCTTATACCTTGAAAATCATTGAAGCTCAAGTCCAATGTTTGCAGAAATTTAAGTTCAAGTAATGAAGATAGGTTGATTTCACCTCTCATGGATTCTGAACCATTCTGAAATTGGTTTTGCAGAAAAAGATTCGTGACTCTGCTCGTGTTGAGATCACACAAAACTCCATGCCATTCACAGCAATCTTGTTGAGTAGACCAGGAGGAGAGGCGGTTGGAAGGATCAACAATGCCTTGTTTGAAGATTAATAGTGAACTTCGATCCCTCTCATGGCAACAAATGATTCTGTTGACTGTTGATGCACATAGGTTACCAACAAAATAAGAGAGATTTGTGATCTGAAACGAAGCATCATCATGATGTTGTTTGATTAATAGACAAAGCAGCGATCAATGGTTTCTTGAAGGCTTTTTATATATCTCTAGCAAGCAATGTATATGGTGATGAAGTTGATGTTTTGCTATTTATTTCTAGGGTGAATTATATGATTTTTTTTTTCCAATTCGGTTGAAACTGTATAAAATATTTTATAAAAAATTTACATAAACCCCGCTAAAATTTCTTCCCTTTGTTTTCAAAATCTTTAAAAAAGTATTCCCATAAAAACAAAAGATAAATACAGGGACATGTTCTAAATCTTTTTGAAGATTTAATCACTAGTGGAAAAAGGGCTTTTTAGACCGGTTAAAATTGACTTTTTATACCGGTTCTGGATCCGGTCTTGATACAGCCGGTCTTAAAAGTATATCACTTTTGAGACCGGTTTGGTAACCGGTCTTAAAAGTCTAGCTTTTAAGACCAGTTCTATTTACCAAGGAACGAAAAACCAGACTAGGCAATGAACTGGTCACGGTACAGGTTCAAGGGTTAATGGGTCAACCGGGGTCTAACCGGTAGTTGAACCAGCCATATTAAAATATTATAATTTATTAGTGGCAATATATATATTAATATATTTTTAAACTTCTGTAGATAAAAATGAAGATTTTAAAAAAAAATGCTTAAAATCTATTAGTATTAGTTATAATACTTATACTTATGTAATGATATATCCTTTTAAATAATTTTTTTCATTATCTTCTTCATTTTTTTTTATATTTGTTCTTTCTTTATCTATTTTTCTCTTCATTTTAGTCTTCAATTTTCCATTTTTTCCTAAAAAATAGCAAAAAATAATAATTAAAAAATAAAAAAAATGAAAACCGGTCCAACCGGTTTCATCCCGGTTTTACCGGTTCGACTGGTTTTCAAACCGGTTCGATCGGTTCACGGTTCAATGGTTAGACCAGACCATTGACCGATTCCCGGTTCAACCGGCCGGTTCGGTCCGGTTTTTTGTTCAATGCTATTTACAACCGGTCTAAAATCAACAATTTTAAGACCGATTTTCATGAGCTCATGTCTTAAAAGAACTCTTTTGTAAGACGATTTATGTAACATTTTAAAGATCGATTATGATTATAATCGATCTTAAAAGTTATTTTAAGACCAATTTTACATACAACCGGTCTTAAAATTTTAATTTTAAGATCGGTTATAAATATAACCGGTCTTAAAAGTGTTATACATATATATATATATATATATATTTTAATTGTTTGTGATTAAGTTAGTTACTAGAACGCATCCTTGAATTGCTACCTCCAATGTCATACTTATTAAGTGTCATATGGTGTTCAGTTTGCTTCCACTTACCATTTCCTTTTGCTTTAACCTTCTCATTGAATTGGGAACTTGTAGCATGTCATATATCCTCATATATAATGTTTTATTGAAAACCATCATATATATATATATATATACATAAATGAATTTAACCATGACATATCATGCAACCAACAAGTCAATTCATCAAAATATACAAAAACCACGTTAAAACCAACAAACATGTCCAATCATGCAACCAACCAACATGTCAATTCATCAATATATAAAAAAATTCATCAACTTTACAAGAACTCACTATTGTAAAAGTTCATAAATGAATTCAGCACAACAATTACGAATATGCTCAATATCTTCTTCTAGAAAGGGGTCAGCAAGTTTAAACATCTGAAATACCAAAGCCAGGCAAAACATTAAATTCACTTAAAAAAATAGAAGTAATACAAAATTTTTGAAATATATATACATTTACCTCTTCAGTAAATTCTATCATGCCTAAGATAATAATATTATACATGTGGCTCAGAATATACATCCCACACAAGTTGGACCCCGGTGGTTGCCTACGGGTCTGAAAAATAATATGATATCGTTAAAACAAGTATAAAATTAAAGCATGGCTTATTATTGAATACATTCTTAAAACAAACCAATATGTAACTAACCTTTGGCAAGATCCATGTAGAGTCTTTTACCTCACGCATAGGCCTACCACAAGCAGTGTGTTGGAATGTCCGCATAGCCCTATATAATCAAAATCACAAAGGTTACTTATTTTACACAAATTCCATAAATTTTGCACATGAAAGGTAATTAATAATGCAAGAAAACTTACGAGTTCAAACTCTTCTTCAATTCACTAGTTGGCTTGCTGAGGCGGAGGGAGTATAAGAGGATGACAAAATAACTCTTCTTGCACAAAATAGCCAATTGCCAATTATCACTGAAAAAAGGGAAAACTTTTAAGCAAATATAAAATATTATGTATAGTATGAAATATAAATTTGTTTTACCTATGCAAATATGGAGCCAAGAAACACTCAATTGAGGTTTCACTAAGCCTATGCGATAAGTATATATGTCTGATAGAAGCAGTGGTCCCTTTGTCGTAGAGTATAACTGGGCATAGGAGTCCAAATTTATCAATTTTGCCAGATTCAACCAACCTACGATGCATCCACCTACAATAATTCAAGACGGGACATTAAATCAAAGTTTAACGGCATAATTTGTAAAATATTAACTTCCAATTTGAGAAGATACTTACATAAAAAAGAGCTGGACAATCGAAATCGTAAGCTGTTGTAGAGGAGCTACCAGGGACATTAAATCATCCCTCTCAAGATAGCATTGCGCCCCTAACTTGCCAACAGCTGACTCAGTAGCCCAATTTCTTGTTGCAAAGACGTATCATATACCATCAGAATCACTTGCTGCATGAATGGAGGTCGTGAAACATCTTGAGTGGAGGGAGGTGGAGGTGGAAGTGGTGGGGATTCATCAGCTTGATTAGAAACAAGGTTCTTTAGCCACAAGATGAAAGAGTTGATGACATCGCCCACAACTTTGAAGTCATCAACAAGGATAGGGAGAGGTGCATCTGCAACGATCACCTCTTCAACTGCCACTCTAACTTGATCATCCTTTATTTCTTAGCAGTGGACAGTTGATCCCAAGTTGTGCACGCTCCCCCATGCAACCAATCGTCTCAGAGGATCCTCCATAAACAAGTCACAAGGCTCAGCAATTTCTTTTCCAGGACCCTCTGATGACTGACCAATGCAACTCCCTTTAGTGCTCTGCTTAGGGTTTAGGGAATGAGCCTGGGGAGCACTGGTATCTGCTTGTCTTGTGCTCGTCATGATCATCCATTCCTCCTTTATCTTGCTGAACCTTTCTTCAAATCGTGCATCAAATGATGCTTCTGCCTCAGCCCTAGCTTCCGCCCTCACAGTGACCAATATACGCTCCATCTCCTCCCTAGTCACCATACCACTTGAGGAACGGCGTGAGGGTGCTCCAAAGTAATCCCTTATGCCTACCCCTCCTCCAATCCACCTGATACAGCAGCATTGCTCAGGTTTTCCTGTAGCTACGGTCAGGATGTCATTCCTCCCATCTGACCTAAACGATCCCTCAGCTTGTTTTTTTTTAAGCTCCTCCTATAAGACACAGATGACAAATGTTAGTAATGAAATTTGTTTACTAAATAATTAATAACAACAAGTCAACAACAATACTTACAATTTTCTCACCAATTATACGAGATTGTTCACTCGTATAAGACCCGCTCCTCTTTTGGTGAGCGAACAACCACTTATGTTCGAGACGTATCGGAGGTGGTGGAGAAAGAAGAACAGAAGGATCGGATTGAGCTACTTCTTCCAATGTCTTCCGTTTAGCCGCCACCAAGTCTTTTTTAACCTTCGCATACCCCCCACGAGACATTGTATGGGGGCAATCATTATTTCTACCACTCTTTTAGGTCTTTTTCCTTTTTTCCTGCGAATAAGAAATCAAAATTAAGTCATTGTAAATCAATAAAGACAATTCATAATTCATAAGCAAATCAATTGCAAAATAAGTCAACTCACCAATGCTTCTGGAGTAGTCCGAAGCCGTCTAAATTCTTGCCAAGTCTGTTCGTTAATAAAAGAATACTGATCGCACGGATTAGGAAGAGGCTGACCTTCCTCCTCCTCGATATGCACGTAATTGTTGGCTAAATTTGTCTTAAACTTCCTCCAGCGTTCATCACAATACGTCATTGTCTTGTCATACAAGACTTCACTCTCAGGAATGTCGTAAGTGAGCTGGATAGTTTCCCAAATATATCACTTCACACCTTTATCGACATTTCTCCACTGCTCTATCAAGATGTTAGACTTGTTACATGCTAGGAGGCCGACAAAACTCCTATACCGTTGGGCATTAGGCCCGATTGGTTTCCAATATCTATCAAACTCAATCGAAATCTTTTCCCTGGTATTCCGATTGAGAGGAATGTCTGTCAATCGGGTGGCTCTCCTACCCCTTCCTCTAGGCCGGTTACGTAGCTCATTATGTTCCTGGCTCGGAGCATTGCTAGGCTCCCTCTGATTTGGATAGTTGGATCGGGAGTACCCTCACTAGTACGACTCATTATCTAAAAACACTTTAAGGACATTATTTAAGGAAATTTTGCTACACAGTGCTTATTGTTATAACACAGCACTATCTACAAAGGTATCGTTCAAAAGCAATTCACAAGTTATGCAAACATGAATAAATAATTAATTGCAATGCACAAGTTGATAACCAATATCAACTAAATCAACAATTAAGATGAAGGAGGAATGATTAATTGCAATTGCAAAAGCAATTCCCTAAAGCAAGTTTTCATATTGGTAAAGATTTTAAATTCAAATCGCATGGCCGAATCAAAAGAAGGAAACCAGAAGCTACAAAATCAATATAACAGAAGCAACAAGCTTAAACCAAACAAAACAAAACCCAGTTTAGCAAAATCAACTAGGAGCTACACCACTATAGTCTTCAACTAGGATCAAAATCAAACAAAACAAAACCAAACAAAACAATATAACAGAAGCTACACCACTAGAAGCAACAAGCTTAAACTATAGTCTTCAACTAAGATCAAAATCATCACTACGACTCTCAAAATCATCACTTTCAAATGGAATAATTAACCCAGGTCCACTAGAAGCAACAAGCTTAAACTATAGTCTGTAATGCAAATGGAAAACCACCAAAATAAACCCAGGTCCATAATTTCAGAATAATTAAACGGTACCTTAAACCTTTGCTTAAGGATCCTCTTCTTTCTCTGGATTTGAACAGTCCTTGGCCACTTGCTGTAAGAATCAAACAAAGAAAATGGAGGCCAAGTCATCTCACAATTTCAATGAAAAACTCAAAAACGAAATGGAAACACTAACCTGACAATAAAAATGAGATTGAGAACGAAACCAATCAGAGGGAACAAACGACGATAGCCTTCCAACAATATATTCAACAGTAAATCTCCGTTGATGGCGGCGAAGTTAAGGACGGAGGATAAAAGGGGAAAGGAGGAACTGCCGCGAGACAATGGAGGGGTTTTACTGATGTGCTTGAGTTTTAGATTTCAAAGTCAAATTTAGGCGCCTTTTGAAATCCATGTCAGTTTTAAAGCCGGTTGTCAATTACAACCGGTTTTAAAAGTAATATTTAAGACCGATTCTATTTCAAAACCGGTCTTAAAATATATATTTAAGACCGGTTATTTATTAATAACCGGTCTTAAAAATTGAAACTTTTTAAGACCGGTTATTAATTAATAACCGGTATGAAATTTTTAATATTTAAGACTGGTTTTCATTTACAACCGGTCTTAAAAATAATAAACATTTTATTTTTATAATTGTCTTTAATTCAGATAATATTTTCTAGACCGGTTATTTTTAGAACCGGTCTAGAAAATATATTACATATATTTATTTATTTTAATTGTATATATTTTAAGACCGGTTATTGTTATAACGGGTCTTAAAATTATTTTTAAGACCATTTTTTATTATAACCGGTCTTAAAATTATTTTTAAGACCGGTTTTAATATAGCCTATCTTAATATTTTATCATAATTATAAAAATGCCACCAGTCATATTTTTAAGATCTTATCCGATATAACCGGTCTAAAAACCCCTTTCTGTACTAGTGAATCATTTCTATTTTCAGGTTAAGTTAATTTTGAAATTGTGCATGAGAGTTCTGCATGATTTTTATTAAAGGAAATCGAAGGAGATTGATATAATTTAATTTTTGTTTTAAGGAAGGATTATAAAATCTCTTAAAAAAATGAATCTGTATATTATTTTAGCAAAAATTAAGAGAATTTACATTAATTATCAAAAATAGAAAAAAAAATTGCGTATTTTCTCAAATGCAAGAAACATTTGTCTAATCTACTCTTTATCAAGCTTCCATCATTTTCTCTGGTCTTATTTTTTGGGAGAATTGTTATAGGATTCAAATAACAAATGTAATCACCAATAAATCCTATAATAACAAAAGAACAACATGGACATATTGTTATTTCTTGTACTAAAATTATTGCTTCTATGTTGTGAGATTTTTGGTGATTAATGATATTTTTTTGGACTTCATAGTGATATTATCTTATCCATTTTCCCCCACAAAAGTCTTCCAACCTTTTTTCCAAGTCTTCCCTACTTTTCCAAGTCTTTGTCCCAAGTCCGTCAGACCTCACATTTCTACGTTGATTTTAAATTAATATAGAAACTCACTTTTCCAAGTCTCCCCTACTTTTCCAAGTCTTTGTGCCAAGTCCGTCAAGCATGGGGAGCAATGCGATTTGGTTCCTGGTTCACATCAACCCTAACAGCACTCCAACGGCACGCAACCTACAAATTGTTAACCAAAAAACCAGCATTTAGAAGGGGGAGATACAAAAGGTATAAGCAGAACACATAATCAAGAATGACACAAATGTCCTACTTATGAATGAAATGATCCACCTCCGGCATTGATGGTTGCAACAGAAATCGAGAGCTAAACATGGAATTTAAAATCTTTTTACGTCCTGCAAGCAAAGAGAATGGAGTAACAAATGAATAGAAACCCATGAAAGGCTACATAAGGAAAGATCAACTCAAACATTACCAGAGAACTCTCTAACTTTACACCATTGAATAACGACAATGATGGAGTTGTTAGTCGGACGGCTCATGAACTGCAGCACTTGATCAACGAAGGCACCCCAAAGCATGCACTCTAAGCGCTCCATCCTGAGCATTAAGGGGAAATTAGAGTGGTCGATGAAAATAAGTAAATAGTGAGATAAAAGCGACAAAACATACTCCTCATCCATCAATTGAACATCAACATGGTGTTGCCTACTACAATTAACAATACATTCGTCTAGGGAACCAATTGCAGTCAACTTGCCGATAACATCTACAGAAGAAAGAAGCAAATCATGTAAAGGAAAAACAAAGAAGGAATAGTTGAATCAGGGAGAAACACGAAACCAATTTACCAACTAAGTATCGATCATCGAACTGAGGGGCTAAGATCTATGAAAATGACCGGAATGAAAAACCGTATCTATGAATGTGGCCATCATCCACACATGGATGAACTGAGGTTGAAAATTGGAAATTCACCCTATAAGGATGATCGGTAGTTCAGTAAGCACCGGTGTTGGGCACAACACCGAAGTGACAAACCACATAAGTCTTTCCTTCGTGCAAACTAGTATGGTGACGCATGATAAAGCCACTTCAAATAGATGCATGAATGTGATCACCCTGGGTTAAAAGAATGAAAGTTGACTTAAGACAAGCAGAGAAGACCAAATTGCAAACTAAATAAAAAGATAACAGGATATGAAGTTAGGAATGTAGAACATAAACCTCCTCATCCAGAAAAACCTTCTCCGTTGAGGGAATTTGCTCATGAGAAATCCTGCTAGGCATTGTCCATAGGCGTAGCACACGAACCCTGATATGCCAGTTAGTTCGTACAGGATTGATTGCTTAAACTGCATCATACAACATCATAGAAGGAGTGGGAGTCATCGTCAAAGGTTAGGAAGTGAAAATGCGGATATGGAATGATTAACAACATCAGTAGGGGAAACAATTTATAGGGGATGGAGAACAGAAGTGCATAACTTGTGATAGCGAAATTTGTGGCTAGCCACAAACTAACCGAAATTTCAAAAAGGTGAAAATTGGCTTGGGGAGGGCGCCAAAATCAAAGGATTAGTAACCATAAATGTGAATTACTGGAATCGTGCTGGTGCAGTGGAGAATACAAGCTGTCTACAGGAACTAACCTCCAATAACAAAGTGAAAGGCAGCGACCGATGTAGCTTATGACCATATCCATAGCAAACTGGAAGCTAACCATCGTGGGCAAGGCATCTAAAATCCAGAATCAAGCTAAGGCGGTAACCGATCTATGCATGGAGATGGTTGAAGAGAGTTCTCCAACCTAGTTGCTAAATGGCCATGAAATCTGTAAGTGATATGTAATCTATAAACAATCGCCGTGAAAACAAAAGTATGCTTTAGGGCCTGTTTGGTTGGAGGGGAGGAGATGAAAAATGAACCCTTCCCATTGTTTGGTATGAAAAATTGGAGGGGAGGGGAGCCAAAAAAGAGGCTTCAATTCCCTTTTATTCCCTCATTTTTGTTTCCTCTAGATTTGGGGGTTTTGGAGAGAAGCAAAATATTGTGACTATTTTGCCCCCATTACTTTTTCATATTTCCATGATACCCTTGAGCAGGAAAAAGAAGCTCCATCCTGCCATCCCTTGGATGCCTTCTGGCTTTCCCACTACTAACGTGGACTTCTCTTACAACAGCACCACCACTTCTTTTCCTACACCTTCCTCGTAGTGCCCCTCATTTGTTTCCCATATCAATTAAACTTGGGAAAGCGACCCTCTTCCAATCACCCAGCATACATATATATATATATATATATATATATATATATATATATATATATATATATATATATATATATATATATATTCATCAACATCTCTATAAAATATAAAAACCTTAGATCATTACAGTTATCAGTTATGACGTCCTATCTTATTATATTGTGACCCATGTACATATTCATTCCATTATAGTAATTCCCTAATTAACACGTATTAAATAAATTTTTTTGTTAGTGATTTTTTTACTTGAATAATAGCTTTTATTAGAATAACAGTTTTCGTTGGCTTTGGTATCTCTTCATTTACAGTACTAGCAACAGAGCTAGCCATCATAGCCTTGTGGAGTTTATGTAATGTTGCAGTGCAAATAAACATTCGATTTTTATAAAAAAATTTTGACAACCATGATGCAATTTTCTTTTTCAAGTCATGTCAAAGATATTACAGAAGATAGATAATGGAGAAGGGAGTTCCACAATATTTTGTAAATTAAATAGGGAAGGCACCTCAAAAAACTGTCACTATAATCCCAATATTGCCTTATGGGGGTTGACATTTTAATAATTATTTTTTAATTAACTATATAAAAGTAGTGCAGTAAGCGTCTAACTGGCCGACACATCAGAAAAATGGCAGGTTCAAAACATTAAAATAAAAAAATATTTATAATAATGAGAGGCGGTTACAAAAGATAAATAATAGGGAAGAGAGTTCCACAATATTTTGTAAATTAAGCAAGGAAGGCACCTCAGAAAACTGTCACTATAATCCCAATATTGCCTTGTGGCGGTTAATATTTTGTAAAAAATATTTAGTTATCTTAATTTATTTTAATTTGAATTCCTATGTTATCTCTAACTAGTGTGTTTGGATTAGTTTTTGAGAATAACTTTTACAATTTATGAGGTAAGTATGTGAAATGAGTTTTATCTCGACTTACGGAAAATAGCTTCTGAAACCACGGTTTGAGTGTTTTTCAAACAGTTACGTACATCTCATATATATATATATATATATATATATATGCTTGTGCTCAACGTTTTATCAAATAATTTTATATATTGAAATTTATAATTAACCAATTATAATAATATCCTAATAGATCTAATATATAAGTTTTAATGAGAAGGCGGTTATTAAACTAACTAAATAAATTTTACGGATAAACATGTGAAAAAGCTAACATAGATGAACTACTAGAAACTGCCTCAAATGCACGGAAATAATGGGGAATGGATACGGTTTTTTGCTCTTATCGTTCTCTTCTCATCCTCTTTCTCTCACTACTCATCTCAGCCTTTAGATTAAAATTTGAGTAGTTTAGATTTAATGTTTATAAAAGTATTTTTAAAATATCAAATAATTAAATAAATTCAAAAATGCTAAATTTTAGTTATGATAATTTAAACATGTGATAAAAATATTTTAAAAATAATATTTCTATGAAATATTAAATCTAAATCGCTTAGATTTCAATATGAATGCTGAAATAAGTAATGGAAAAGAAGAGTAGAAGAAAAGAATCATAAGAGTAGAGGACCGTAGCCAATCCCAAAATAATGGTACACACACAAAACAAGGAAGGCACCTGAGAAAACTATCACTATAATCCCAATATTGTTTTGTGGCAGTTAACATTTTAATAATATTTTTCTTAAAAATAAAATCTTGTGTCGGTTAACATTTTAATAATTATTTTTCAAAAAATCAAATATTTTTTTTATTGGATTAAAAATCAAATCTAAATCATTCATATATGATCTGATGGTTAAAAAAAGAGAAGGTAATCCCAACATCCTCTTATTATATACTCTATTAGTAAATAAAATATTTCAAAATCTTAAATTCAAAACGGGAAAAATGAAACAAAGATATAAAATAAAATATTCACAAAATAAATATATTAAAGCATGAACCTGAAATATTTTAAAATAGGAAGAATCCCATTTAAATCCATTTGAAATACCTAAATTCATATTTAGGCATGTATTTTTAACAAATCCCTAATCAGGTCAAGAGGCCTCATTGGGGATTTCTAAATATTGTTAAAAGACCATAATACTCTTTTAATTAAAATGATGATTGAGCATCTCATCATGCCATGAATCATCTTGGGGAAAAAAGAAAAAGAAAATGGTAAGCTAAATTAGGGCTTTTGGGGGACAGAACCTATGAAGAAAAGAAATAGAGCGATCTCAACCAACAAAGAAAATTGAGAGATAAGTTCTGAAAATTTCTCTTTAACCCTAATATCTAGAGTTGTGACCATATAAAATGGATTTGGATCCTTTTTTTTCCCTTACCGTTTGCTCCCGTCCTTTTCTTTCAAAATGCATGTTTTGGTGCAAAATACATAAACTCCTTACCGTTTTTTTTTTTAAAAAAACAACATTGACCATCCTGAAGTATTTTAAAAAAAACAACATTGACCATCCTGAAGTATTTTACCAATCAGTACTCTGCAATATTTTTTTTAATATTATCCAGTATCCTAAACTAATTTTTTAGGATCTTGAAAAAAACATTTTAGGGAACTGATAGGTATTGAAAAATATTTTAAGATGGTCAATGTTGTTTTTTTAAAAAAAAAAAAGTGAGAAGCTTATGTATTTTATACTAAAATAATGTATTTTGAGAGAAAAGTAGGGGAAGGGAAAAGCAAAGAATCCAAATCCATATAACATAAGCACACTATTCTGGTAGCGAGTAAGGAAGAAATATCATATTTTAATGTTGAGACCATATAATATTAATAGGTTGATAGGTTCCTTTGTTACATATATTTTGTTCTTCAGCTTATGATTTTTACCGTATGATCTTTAATTGCTAATTGTTCTTGTTCACGAGTGTGTAAATCATAAAAAATTGGCAGTGTCAATATTAACCTTGCGGGCTAGTGTAAATCAAAATTGGTGTGTATTTGGTATTGTTTATTGGGGGTTAATAAGCACTTATTACGTAAGTCAAGATAAAACTCTTTTCACATATTTACCTCGTATACCATAAATCATGATTTATAAATACTTATTATTTAAAAATAAATATCCCAAACGAGCACGAAATGGTCATTATTTTTTTCGCTTTGTGATGGTAGATTTGCGAACTCAGAGAAGAGAGATTGTGGAATGTAATTGCAAAGCCACGATGGTTATAACTTATAAGAAAGGAACAAAAGGACCCCAAGTACCACGGTTTTTCAATTTTTTTTCTTTTCTTCTCCTTATTTTTTATTCTCCTTAATTATGTCAAATACGGCGATGTCGGTAGGTGAATATACCTGAGAAATCTCAGAGATTGAGGTTTGAGACGGAGATTTTATCGAAAGAGAAGACACAGAGAAAATAGCATAAGGACATAATAATAATATCAACAAATTTAAAAATTTTTAATGGGGCCTCATCTTGATTAAAGATTTGATAAAAGTGTAGGCCTGAATATGAATTTAGCTATTTTAAAATGATTTAAATAGGATTTTCCCTTTAAAATATGACATTTGTCAGGGAGTAGAACAAATTTATAAAATAAAATATTTTCAAAATAGGTATAGAAAAATAAAATCTATTTAGTTTAAGGTAGTTTTTGGGGGAAACCCCACCACAGTAGTTATCAGCACGTAATTTTTGAATGTGCATAATTTTTATTAGAGAAAACATTTAGGAATGATGTGGTATGTTGTGGTTTTTGCTTTCAATCCTATTTTTAAGAATAAGATTGATGGATTGATTTTTTGCAAAGTCTTTTTTTATTCCGGGGAGACAAAATTTTGCCTTGTATTTATAAAGAGTACTGGAAAATCATCTCCACATTATACAGTTGAAAGGTAAATTAATAAGCATAATAGTTTTTTAGTGAAAAAAATTGTACATTCCATCCTTTAATCTTATATACAATCTTTCACTTTCATCCATTAACTAATAACTTTAAAAAGGATCTTTTTAATCCTTTAACTCTAATATCGTTGATCTCAGATAATGATTTTTTGTAACAATCATTATTATTTAAAAATTAAACTTTATATGTTAGCATTTAACAATATTTTTTTCAATATTAAAATTTCAAAATCAAATTTTTTATTAACTACTGTTGAGGTTAAAGGACTAAAAAAAGATACTTTTTTAATTAAATTTCTTTATTTTTTGGTTGGGTTCTTATAATTTTTTCAATTATAGTTACTAATCCATGTACTCATAATTTATTAATTTGTAAGGGAGATAATATAACTAGCTCATGACTATACTCTCAACTATTATACGATTAATTTTTAATTTTGTCACATAAATTTAAAAAACAAAATTTACTAGTTTACATATTATATATAAACGTAAAAATTAATATAGAATCTTTTTAGTGGCAAAAAGTGTACATTTCATCCTTTAATTTTATACAATGTTTCAATTTAATCCATTTTCTAATAACTTAAAAAAGAATCTATTTAATTCTTCAACCCTAATATCGTTGATCTCAAATGATCATTTTTACACTATTATTCTGAAAATTAAACTTGATAAGTTAGCATTCAACAATGTCTCGTCAACATTAAAATTTCAACATCAAAACTTTTTATTAACGGTTATTGGAGTTAAACGACTAAAAAAATACTTTTTAATTAAGTTTTTGTATTATTTTTTGTTGGGTCCTTATAATTGTTTCAATTACAATTATCAATCCATGTACTCACATTTGTTAATCTGTAAGGGAGGTCCTACGTTCACCTATTATAGGATTAAGTTTTAATTTTGTCGCATAAATTTTTGAAAAAATAAAAATTAATTAGTTTATACATTATATATAAACCTAAAAACATGGTTATAAGCATAATATTTTTGTGTGTTTATATTGATAATTAATAAATTTTATTTCATCATTTTATTTTAAGAAAAACCTCTTTTTATTTTGTATTTTGTGACAATTTATATGTTACTTAGTCAGCATCTACATCATCCTAATCTTTTAAAATTGAGAAAACTATGAAGACTCAATAAAAAAAACAAAAATAATAAGTACCTGATTAAAAAATGGTTAAATATGTGGATAAAGTTGTTTTTGACCCTTGCACCCAATAACGTTAATTGAGCATGAGGAAAAGGTTCATTGTATATTGGTTGATGGATTCTTTATCAAAAAGACGGTTCATTGTAATTGGGCTTAGTATTGAGAGTGGGAACTATTCTCATTATCTCTTCGGCCCACTTAAACTTAGTTGGTGTTAACTAATGAGGTCCAATATTTCGAGCAAAAAAAAAAGGGGGGGGTCCAATATCAGGAGTATAATGTTTGTTCTATAATATTCTCTGTTAAAATTAAAGTTATATATTTTATTCCACTCAAAAGTTATATATTTTAAATCTATTATAAAAACAACAATAGGATATCTATCTTTTCATCATCATAAATTTACATTCAACGAAAAATTTTTTATAGAGGCTAAAATTACAAGTAGTTTTGCTTATTTACTTTGGGTGTATCTGTGTTTTTTTTTTTCCCCTTTCAAATTTGAAAGATACAAATATGAACAATCTAAGGTTGCATGCAGTATACAATCTATATCCTCCCACTCATAAGAGAACTTTCATATCACTATTTTACAAAGTCATTGACTACTTCATGTGTGGTTGAGGGAGGCATTCAATCAACACTTTCCAAACTACATTCCTACTCCCTCCATTCTTTTTCATAAGATACCAATAACTAAATTATATAAATAAAAAAGTTAGTTAAAATGGGTTAAGATGCAATTTATTCCAGAAGTTTTTATTGAGGAGTAAAGTTGCCTTGGAAATTCTTGTAAGTTTAATGTTACCCCAAAAGTTTCAAAACGTAACAATGTTGCCTTATACCGTTAAAAAAGCTAACGTTAACTGTTAACTTTTTAATTGTAAGGGACAACATTGATCTATTTTAATACTTTTGGGGCAACATTGAACTTAAAAAAACTTATGAGGTAATATTGCTCTTCAGTGAAAATTTTTGGGATAAATTTACACATTAACCCTAGTTAAAATTGGTTAATGACAATAAATATATAAAAAAATGCAAATGATTTTCCAGAAATACCTTTATTTATAAAGAAGGTGGTGGGAAAGAGAATGAGTGAAAAAACCGATGAGAAAGATTCAGTGGGAAAAAATAATAAGAGAGACATATAATTACTTAAGAGTAAGAATGAAAAAATGCATCAAATATTTAGATATCTTCAAATAATATCTTATAAAAAGGAATATAAATACTCTCTCCGATACATAATATAAATTGTTTTTAGAAAAAATGACTTGATGTGCTGCATCTTTTAAAAACTCTTCAAATATGCCAAATGGGGTCTTGGGATTCGGTTTTGGTGATTATTGGGATGAGAATAAAATGAGGATTACTCCATCATCTTCATCTTGCCATTGTCTCACTAATCAGATTTGGACATCATAATTAATCTTTTATCATTTGAATAATTATGTATAATAAACACTTTTCATAAACACAACATCACACTATTCCAAGGATAATCTTTGAAACAAACTCATGTTCTATGCAGACTTCAAAACATTCTTATCCTGTGTTCCCATCTTGATTATATTATAAGAAAGAGATATTTCTAAGGATTACAGGCTCTATCCATATTTTTTCCCCTATATACACAATTTGAACTCTAAACATCAGTATTTTATGGATGTTGAATTCCTTCAACTCAATTTGGTCAAAAAAAGAATTCCTTCTACTCAATAAAGTTGCAGCTACTAAAGATAAGCTATCCTAAAATTCCTAAACAAATTTCAGGGAGTTTGATGATAAATTTTGTAGCTAAGATGTTTCAGCAATCCCCCCGTTATTTTATCAATATATGGATTTACTCTCAAATATTATTAAATTATTAAAGTTGTTGAATTTATTTAATATTTTTTTCATTGATAAAATTTAAGCAATGGGGCCCAAGGGAGGTGCATGTCAGACAGGCAACATGGCCATAACTTAGTAGGTTAATTGCACTTAATCATTACCTCATTTCAAACAAAAGCTGCTGCCCAAATCTTTTTCATTCTTTTCTAAAAGCACACGTCTTGGCATTATATATTATTATATTACTTTTTTTAATCCTATTTATAAATATTTTTTTATTATATAAAATGAACTAGTAGTTAAAAATAATAAGTGTGTCAAAAATATTATATTTTTTCTATATATGCCCATATTTATGAAAAGAGTATAGGAGAGAGAATAGATAAAAAATATAAGAGATAATGAGTATAAGATATGAGAAAGAATGAGTATTTAATAAGGGTAAAATATGAAAAGGAAGCTTACATTTTCATATAAAAAGTGAAAGTTGCTTCTATAAGGGACCAGCCCTATGAGAGAGAAGATTGCTTATAAATAAGAATGGAGGAGTACAGTACATACTTTAATTTTATGTTTAAAATTTATATAATTATTTCTTTTTAATACAAAAACTAATTTAGTAATTAGTTTACTTTACACATTTTTTATGGAAAATTTTTATTTACATCAATGCATAATTTTTCTCTGCATATTATTTTAAATTTGAGAAACGTAAAATAACTTTTTCCTGTTTGGATAAATCTTAAAAATTATATATATTTTTTTGAAGAATTAAAGTTAGCATTGAGTATTAGACAATTCAACACCAAAATTTACGAAAAATATTACCAAATTCTAAATTAATTTATTAACAAAAATTATTAAAATTATAACATAATATTTTTATAAAAAGAGTGATAAATCCCTTATGATTTAGCAGAAACTTTGGTTCTTAAAAATTGCAATTTTCAAAATTAAACTGTTATCAAATCCCTATTTTAGTAAACAGTAATACAAAGAGTAGCAGTAACATTAATGTTACTTATTTTCTGGCCCAAAAAAAAAAGGTGTTATTTATTTATTTTGGTGGGGATGACTTTGTAGTTTTGGGTGGAGGAAGTGAGTGAGTGTGTGAGTGAATGTGCATCAGATTATTAGGCCCCCAAATGATTTAAAAACCACATTGATGAGAGAAACAACAAAATAATGAATGAGGAAGGAGGGGACATAATGATTGGGATAATATTTTAATTTAATTAATTAAATAATTATAATTATAAATGACAACATATTCTTCACTCACTTGTCACTCCAACATAAGCTTCATTCTCCTGTTTTGCTGCCTTTTGTCCCAATGATGCTCCCCATTTTGCATGCTTTGCTTCCAGCGTGCCAAACACCCATTATCGTCCTTTTTTTTTTTTGTGTATATATGAATATTCCATTAATTCATTCATTTCCCATTTTTATATATAATAATTATATTCAATCACTTACAAAGCTTAGTCAAAGTTTGTTTTCCAAGTTTAACGTTGAGATTTATTAACTAAAAGCCTCCCTTTGCATTTGTATTCTTTAGAGTTCTAGATAGATTAATTTTTCACTTCCAACTCATGTAGATATATGTATACATGTGTTCTTGAAGTTATTCAGGTTATTTTATATATGTTGTAATATTAATTGGTGTAGAAAGTGTGATTTTTTGTACTAGTTACACGTCACAACAGTGTAGAAAGTGAAGAGAAATGCCGACGAGGTTTGGCACAGTTGATTAAGGTCTTGCCACCTCGATCATAAGGGAGTATGTTCGAACCCTCTGATTGATAGGAATACTTCGTTGGTAGGCAATCTAGTCCCTTGTAAGCGCTCGAAGAGCCCTAGGGCTGTGCCTTGGTCTTGATAGGGGACTGGTGCCGAACCTGTCTAAACTTTTTTATACCAAAAAAAAAAGTGAAGAGAAAATTTTTTTTGGTTAATATTTTCTACGCCAGTTCAGAAATTGTCAGCCATATCTATATCACACCAGTTGTAACACTAATGTAAAAAAATAATAATAATAATTAAAAAAATAAAAAAATTGACCATATCAAAAAGGCCCTTTAAGTATTAGCGATTCTTGATAAACTTAGAACCCTAATCTTGTTACAAGAGGCATCGAGCCCACATACACCCAATCGTTGTTAATAAAATGACTATAACTTTAAAATTCATAAACTTTTGGGTCATTAAATGTAATTTGCACTTGTGACGACATGGATGCTTTGACCGTTAAAATGAGGAGCAAGATGGGATGAAACAGAAGAAGAGACAATGTATAAAGCCACTCAATAAACAATCAAATGCATTTGACTTTGTTTATGACCTTTTTTCTCATCAGCTTTAATTTGTCTGATATACACAAATTCATGGGGAGGCAAAAACGAAGCTAAAGAAAATGAATAAGCTACCATTTTCACTTATTATATACCCCCACTTCATGGGATTCTAAATTAAAGATATATTTATCTAATTTAATTAAATTAAAAAATTATTAAATTAGTTAATATGATATATATTTTTTAAAGGATAGGGACAATTTTATCTTGTAAGTTTTTATCGAGGAGCAATTTTGCTCTGATTTTTATCCCAGTTAATCTTGATTGTTAGTTGACCAAATATGCTGAGTTGATAGTCCATGTGTCATCCACATCATTTTTGTTTAGGTAAAAATTTATCCCAGAAGTTTTAAATATAAATTTGAAAAAAAATGAAGTAAATGACATATGGACTTCCGAGGAAAATTTGAACTTTAACAAAAATGATCGGGATGAAATGTGGATTGTTAGCTCAGCGTATTTTTTCAACTAACGGTCAAAATTAACTGGAATAACTGTCAAGGTAAAATTGCTCCATTTTTAACATTTCTGGGGCTAAATTGCCCCCCAAAAAATTTTCAAGGCTAAATTGCCCCTCGATGAAAATTTTCGGGGCAAAATTGACCTTTAACCTCTTTTTTAAAATATTCTAGTTATATTTATTAATTCCCTCATTCTTTTTTCTTTTTTATTATTGTTTAGGAAGTATCATTAAGGGTAAATTAGAAAAAAATTTGATAAATATAAAAAATATATTTTATAGTTAAGACTAATACCAACTCCACAAAATATGTTTTACACTAAGGATCCAGGGAGTATTCATGAATCCCTTTCTTTTCCTTCCACCATAGAGACAATTTCAAGACATGCAATGTCCTCTGTCTGCTTCAAAACATTATTGATGACTATTCTTCCCTCTCAAACAACAGTATTAATCGCCCTTTCAAAACATTTGAATCTTAGTGTCTGTTTATATATTGATACTCCTTTTAATGATATGGGTCTTCCTAAAATATGTTGTGATATTGATTGAGATGATATATATCTTGTAGATTAGTGAGATTAATACGATAAGGGACTATTAAGGATTAGAATAGTTGACTAAAACTCGATTCATCCAATGAGGCTGATGCATTCAACTACCCGCAAACGAAGGGAATATTGTACAAATTTATATTGACCCCTTTGATGTGAACATGATGCTTATCTTTTTTTTTTATCGGAAAACATGTTGCCTATCAAAGCTTCCTCAATTTACATTATTCCTTCACACTCTTTTTTCACAATGGTAGAGTTAGCCATATTACTTTAAACGTTTGGTGGGGGGCCATATTAAGATGAACTCACATTATATACAGTAAAACCTTGCTAAGTACTCCCTTCGGTTCTTAGTGTAAGATACATCTAGGGAGTTGATTTTAGTTCTAAATATATGACACAATTTTCATATTTGTCAATCTTTTCTTAATTTGCTCCTATTATGCTTCCTCAACAATAATCAAAGAGGGGAGGGAATGAGGGAATTAAGAAAGATGACTATAATGTTTTAAAAAATACATATCATATTAATTAATTTAACTAATTTCGTCTCAATCTAATTAAATTAGAAAAATACTCCATATCTTATATTAAGGACGGAAGGAGAATAGCACAAACAATGACAATAACCCTATTTATTTATTAAATAGTGTTAGCACATGAATCACATTATTCAATATACTCTATTAACAATCCTCTCTTTTTAAATATGTCATTAATCAAAATGTCTCATTCAATAACTTATTTGTGTTATAAATGTTCCAATATTTGGTGTGGATGTACATAACATTCTAAGATGAGTATTTTGGTAGTTTACACTTAAAGCCATATAACCTATGACATGAATGGCTTAGTATAAGTTTTCTATTATTAATGTGAATTGAATAACCTACAAAGACTTTATATTATACCATTATGTAGATTTACTCTTTTGTTGTAACTCTTGTAATGGAAGTTAAAGATTTGTGGTCTATAAATAGTATCAAAGGTTATAAGCTTGAAACGAAATAAAAATTACTCCCTTCTTGTTCTCCATTTCTCTCTTGCATTTCTTCATCTCCCTCATATAAATCTCTTTTGTATTTTTCTTATTTTTACAACATGTTATCTGTATGAATTCGCTTAGAAGGCTTATAGTCTAGTTTCCTATCTCTTCTACTCTATAACTTTCTCATTTTCATACTATATTTTATGTTGTTTATTCTCTATTATTTTATCTTTCTAATTTACATTATCGATCTATTGTTCTATATTATTTTTATTATTTTTATTTTATGCTATCTATTTTTATTTTTCATGTTGTTATCTTTTACATGTATATCTGGGATAATCTAAGCTATTATATAGAATTAAAGAGATTATTTTACTGATTGTTTTATATATCGGGTTCTATGACTAAGATTTGAGATATTGTTGCTTTTTTATCCTTCGCAATTTTTCTTTTCTTTCACTTTTATTTTTCATTTTTTGGGAATCTCTTATTCTGCAACATTTATATTTCTTTATTTTATCTTCTGGTATTATTTCCATTTTATGTTGTTATATTATGTTATTTCATTTTATTTACCTTTCATTTGTTTATTTACTTACTTAACATTTATTTTTTTATTTTATGTTATATTTTATTGTTTATGTTTCTTTATTTTATGAAATTTATTTCATATTATATTATTTTTATTTTTTATATTTCATTTACTTATATTAATACATTATTGTTATATCATTATTTCAATCTTTTATTTTTATTTTTTTATTATTACATTAATATATAACAGTATTGTATATGACCATATAATATGATCTATATGATCATTGGCTTATCCATTGTTTATATTTGATTATAAATTTGAATTTACTTAATTTATTTTACAGTATTTTAATTTTATCGAAAAGTCAGAAACCATAATATTTTTAATTTTGTGATCAGATGACCAGAAGTCACATCACTTTTATAATAGTTCTTATAAGAAAGAACACTACTGATTTCATTAAATTGCAAGATTGACGGAAAAAAATTTGGCACTTTGAAGATTTAGTTGTTACAAATATCAAAACTTTGAAGGCTAAAGGTTCAAATATCAAACTAAACCAAAAAAAAATAGCTTTGCAAGATTTTTGCTATGGTATTGAAGACCAATATTTGGAGAAATTGATTATGTGCTATTGAAAGCAAAGAACATATTTGTAAGAGTGAAAATAAACTTGATCACATTGCATTGGTGGAATTTATAGTTCAAAGCTAAGCACACTTTATCTTGGTTATTGAATCACAGTTGTAGAAATAATAATATTTTAAGGTGATTAAAATTATGGGTAAATGTTATACTATGACTAGAAGTCATATGGATTGAAAAAAAAGGTATAATATGACCAAAAGTCATATAGATTAATATATATCAATTTATTAAGAATAATATCAAAATGGTTGTGAAGTCAAAAAAAACTTTGAGATATTGTGAAAAATATCAAAAGTAGTTATGATGCTTAAAACAATAAGTTATGAAGAAAGATGATCAGTTTGTAAAGCCAAAAGAATTAATTGTAAGTCCTGAAGATTATATAATTTTGATTTTCACTACTACAAAATATAGATATTACTATCCTAAAGGACATCCCTTTTTTAAAAAGAGAAGTTAAAACTATAGACGGTGGCCTTTTTGCAATTAAAGAAGGGAATTGTGTATCTTTAGGCCTCCCAAATATAAATTGAAACGTCTAAAGTTTTGAATTTTGCCTCCCTCACGCTAAAATATGAAACTTTAGAGGCCTTTAGACATCCGCAGTATGACTGGGAACGCCTATAGTCTCTTACTTTAGGCTTCCCCAGGCTGATTGGGGAAGCCTAAAGTGGACTTTAGACGTCCCCATACTTACTGGGGACGTCTAAAGTGGCATGCCTACCTTAATGTCCCATCAATAAGCTCCACCATGCTTTAACTTCATTCCTTCTCTTGTTCAATGTGCTTTTTCTTCTTTATCCGTGTTTCCCTCTCTCTTCTTTCTCTTTGTTTCCCTCTATTCCAACGACGCTCTTCTTGTTTGTCCGGCCGAGCTATAGGCTACCAAGGAAGGGACAAGTGCACTGTCATTTCTCTCTCCCTCTCACAACCAATGTCCAGCTGGTACCACCGTGGGTCGTCTCCTTCTTCATCGCCTACAAGTTTGTCTCTTACTTTGACAACTTTGCTTTCTTTAACACAAAAATGCTTGGAATCACTAAAGTTTTACTTTTGTTACAAAAATGCTTGGAATCACCGTCTTTCTGTACGCCATGATAGCTAGTTTCCTTGACACCATCGGGCACTGGCCCTGTTGTTTCTATTATTAAGAATTTAAAAATATAAAATGCCCTTTATTTATTAAAAACACAAAATTGAAGATACAACTACATTGTTTGCTTACTACATAGAGGTCCTGACATGGGAAATTTATAGGAAGCGTTTGTAATAATCCATTAGAGATAACCATGGTGAATTTATAATTGTTTTAATTTAATAGTAACTATGATTGGAGACCTCTGATAAATAAGATTTAATTGGAGTATTATGAAATACCAACAAAATCATTATTATGAATTCCACTGGACTTGCTTTTTAAACGTAGAAGGATACTTATAAAAGTGCTGGATGTTTCCTTACCATGTAAGGGACATTGTGGTTTATTATGAATTATTCATCGATCATGTTTCTGCAGTTTTAATTTGTTAGGTAGTAAAGAATATAAATAATCTTTTAAAAAAATAAAACTTTAGATGTCCTCATTCCGAAATGGGGACGTCTAAAATCTAGACTTTACGCGTCCCTTTTTTTTACAAATGTTATTACCATTTATTTTTTACGTCGCTCATATAGACGTCATCCTGTTTTTAGACGTTAAAAGGCCTAAACAATGGACGTTAAAAGCGTTTTTTGTAGTATTGTTTGATTAGTGTTTAAATTAACATTTATTGTGATTAATTTGAGAGAGAAATTATTATTTGATATTATGATATTGATAAGTGTTCATGAGTAATTTATGAAATCAAACAGATAAAAAGGTAATTATTGGTCATTTTAAAATTGGGAGAATGACAAAAAAATACCACTTGAACTTCAAAAACTCCAATTAGTCCTTTGACAAAGATTTGCGTTGTCAATCCCATTATTATTCTTATCAATCTCATTACCATTCTTGTCAGTGGGATTTTGAAGTTCAAATGGTATTTTTCTGTCATTCTCCCTTTAAAATTTTAATATAGTGCCAATTTATTTACAAATTTAAATATTATTGGTAATTATTGATATTTTGATTTCGTTACCTTTTATGATTCTACCTTATGATTATTGTCACTATGCCATATAACTCCCAAATGAAATGATTCCTAGTATTTATTCATATAACCTTCAATTATACAATTAAGTTGTTTAATTCTCTTCTTTATGTATAATTGTACAATTTTTTTGTAACTTTAAGTATATGGTGTATGTGAATATTATTCTTACAACAATGGAGTTTACCACCTCTATTTTCTTTTTGGGACTTATACTTCTCTGTTGCACTATAGATTTTCCAACAAACACTCAACTCATATACCTCAACATCAAGGTACTTTCTTTTATTATTAGTTCTACTTTTCATTTTAGCTTCGTCTTCCATTTCTTTTCTCCTTTTGAGCATGTGCAATTTTTCTTAGTTCTCAAACATTTTATTATTGAAAGGCATACGAATACTCAGCAATTTGCATTTTATTTTAGTATTGATAAATTATTTTCTTCTCTCCCAATTCATTGTATTGTCATTTCTTCTGCTCCTCGGCATTCTCATATGATATGTGCAAGTTTCATACATTGATCATGATATAATATGATGATATATACTAGAACCAAATTGGCTTTATGTGACATTTGTTGAAAAAAATCATATATCATATTTGAATTAAGAGAATGAGAATTTATTTAATTTTATAAAAAAAATTAATTATGAATAATTTATGATTTGTTAGACAAAATCATTTTTGTAATGTGCGTGCACTATATATATAATGCAGGTGAAATTTATGGATGATCAAATAGTAGGGAATTTTTTTTAAAAAAATTATGTATATCATAATTATTCATTATTTTATATTATAATGCATTTGTCTTTATATTACTGTCAAATTAATTTTAGCCTCTAAACATCACAAATCATTGCAATAAGATCTTTATGTATTTTGATTATGGATCTCCTCATATTTTTCTTTATATAGTGAAAAATTCTAAACATTTCATACTTTGAATATGAATCAAAAGAGGCAAATTGAAGCATATTATTATTATTAATGAGTAATGAAATTATATAAATATGTGATAATATATTTTAGTTCCTGAAGGACATAAATGTAACAAAGTCGATATAGTTCCTGGAGAATTAATATAGATTTTTCTTAATTCTATGGGTAGAATAAGATATGATCATGAAATATTATGACCCATAGCTTTATATCAGAGTTTCACTCTATTAAATGGTTTAAGTGATAGCCCAATGGATTGAAATCCATGATTAGTTGTGAGTTATGAAGTACTTGAGTTTTCAAGTGAAAGATATATTATTAGCTTACTATATGCTAATTTGTCTTTGTAATATAGAAATAAAGAAAATGTATTTATATAACTCATATTTGAGGGGTAGATTGTTAGATTTTTTTTTCTAAAGTAGATTGTTAAAATATAAGTATGAATTAATATTAAAAATTTCTACTCATATGCTTCATTACAAAACCTATTGATCTCCCGAAAATGGATGTTATATTGATTTTTTTTATATCAATATCTTATGAAAATTGAAAAGTTTGTTGTTGGTTAAGCAACATGTCACAGTAAACTAGCAGTTTACTAATCCAAACATATTTATTGTTAGTATGACTTGTTTGATCATCCGAGCCATATATAAAAGATTACGTATGACATCCATTGAAAAATCAGAAGATTTTTCATGAATAGCCAACATATTATATAATTCAAGAATTATCATGTGTTGCTTGTTCTCAAAGAAATTTGATTATGAGAGTATCATAAGTTATAATTTGGAATGGATCTCTATATTTCTGGAAATATATCAAACTCATATATGGGCTCATTCAAATAGCATGTAAACCATATAAATGTTCAATAATTTTGATAGATGCATCTATAAGTTGATTACATGTGATATTACTATTAGTTTGTAACTTGAAGTTTGCAAGAATGTTTAAATAAATTATTATGTTAAGTGTAATTTTTAGATTATACGATTTATTCATTGAAACCTCCATAAAATGCTAGATTAATACTTATGAGAATAAAATTTATATTTCAGTGTTGGCATATTTGATCTTATATATTGCGGCATTTATACTAACCAACCAAATTCTCCCGATATAATTGGCTTTTGGTCAGGAGCCAGGTATATTCCATCATAAAAAGTTTGAATGTCCATTCCTATTGATCCACCACAATACACATAGATAGATATTTAAAGGAAATTAAAATAAATATTGGATAAGAACCTCCTTCTTTTTGTTTGTCTTTAAATAAAATAAAAGGATGTTTCTAGTAGAAACAAATGGATTTAGAAGACTTATACTGCATGATTAGTCGATTGTCATTTGACGAAGTTTTCCTTATATAAGGGGAAGAAATTAAATAGTTGGAAAAGAAAATAAAAGGATTGCATTATTACTATCAAGTATAGATCCTCGAATATAGCAATATGAATTAGAAGTTCGTTAAGTTTTGCATTCATAAAATATTGCATAAAATCTGCTAGATGCAATTACTGACCTAAATGAGAATTATTAAATCTCATATTCTAGCTAAAAATGCACTAATCAGCATAAATGATAGTGAGATATGCTTGAAGTATGAGAGAATAATCAGTTCCAAAAGAAAAGAGAAAGAAGCAAATAATCAAAATGATCATATTAAGGAGGCAGATACTTCAGAAGAGGTCAATACATAACTAATTGCAAAAAACCTCAAAAGAGGTTTAGGTATCTGAAAATAATAAAGAGATCTCAATAAATTATATTACAATAAGAAAAATGGAAATGAAAAAGATAAAATTGTTGACAATGGTTTTAGTAACAATATAATGTGATCAAATGATGATCTTATACATAAATATGTCGGTTGAAAAAAAGGTGATTAGCCAACCGAAAAAGGGGATAAGATGCAATGAAAAATGTTCTTTTAATATGTGAAAATTATGGATCTGCAGTCCAAAACATTTGAAATATAAATTATTTGTAATATATGAATATTTATGTGAAAATAAAGATTTTTACAAGGTGTAATAATGATTATGATAAGGTACAACATTTGGTGGAAGAAACAATAATTGTTACATATATTATTAGTTTAATAGTATATGGAAACGAAATAATACGTCTATTAAATATTATTATATACAGCAAATGCATATTGAGAGTGAATATTATATGAGAATTCTTGAAGGGTCCTATGAAAGCATGTTTAAGAAAAGTATTCAGTATATAAAATGTTACATGGATTAAAATGATTTGAGTATATATATAATTGATTGAAAGATATATTGAAAAATGAATAATTTTACATATCAAGTTATTGAAAACCTTAATGATTTCAAAATCATATATTTTTGCTATGATGATGTTGTTTGCAAATATTTATTGAATTTAATGATATATAAGTATCACATATTTATGAATATTTACATCATGCTAATATTGTTGTTATTATGTTCTTTCTAGTAAAATCAAGATGCTGCAAGTACGCTATGAATACTATGAAATTGAGATTTAGCATGATAGTTTTATGAAACTATTCTATAAGTACATTTTGTTCATAACAAATTGAACATGTGGCTAGAAGATATATCATGGTGATTTTCAAGATAATTTTCTTTTATTAGTTCCATAATACATAGAGGCAAGTGGAAAATATATTGATATTTAACATATCCAAAAGAATAATTATGTTTTAGCATATGATTTGATAACAATGCAGTATGCATAGATATATTGATATTTAACATATCCAAAAGAATAATTATGTTTTAGCATATGATTTGATAACAATGCAGTATGCATAGTTTATATAAAAAAGACATCAATTGTTTGAAAAATCATTAATGACAGTTGCAATTGATGAATTAGTATATTGTCTTGAGATATGACAATCTAATCATAATGAGTGATGCTGCTATTAGGGGGATTAAAGATCATGTTGTACTCTTTTCCTTAACCAAGGTCTTGTCCCACTGGGTTTTCCTGGTAAGGTTTTTAATGAGGAAACTTCAATATGTATGTATTGTGTACTCTTTTTCCTTTATTGGTTTTTTTTTTCCATTGGGTTTTTCCTAGCAAAGTTTTAATTAGGCACATTATTTGTTTATGGACATCTAAGGGAGAGTGTTATAAATATTCCAATATTTAGTGTGGATGTCCATAACTTTCCAATATGAGTCTTTTGGTATTGTACACTTAAAGCCATATAACCTATGGCATGAATGACTTAGTAAGAGTTTTCTATTATTATTATTAATGTAAATAACCTATAAAGACTTTATATTATATCATTATGTAGATTTATTCTTTTGTTGTAATTCATGTAATGGAAGTTAAGGATTTGTGGCCTATAAAAAGTAGGTTTGTATCAAAGATTATAAGCTTGAAATGAAATAAGAATAACTCCTTCCTTATTTTCTATTTCTCTCTTGTATTTCTTCATCTCCCTCGTCTAAATCTCTTTTGTATTTTTCTTATTTTTACAACAATTTGAGTGTTGTTGTTAGTCTCTGTTTGCCTCTACTTATCAGAGTCAACACCATTTGTTCAAATCTTGATCCATGTTAGAGATGCCTTGTATGATCATTCATTAGCTTCTCAACAAATATGATTATATATTTGTTTGAGATAATTTATTTTTGATTTATAAGTACTTATAATTCATGATTTACGGTATATAAAATAAGTATGTGAGAGGAGTTTTATCTCGACTTATATAATAAATATTTATTTTCTAAAAATAAGTTATTCCAAACGTTTACTGTAACATTTTATGATCGTTCTGAATCTTATTTTTTTCTCATACGATCACACCACACATTCATTTGATTATTCTCAAGACTCCACTGTGAGTTTTATAATCAATCTTAAGTCTGAATAAAAAAATGGAAGCTTTTGTTAAGCTCTGCACTACCTCTTCAAACCCGCCTATTGGATATCTCAACTCTCAAGGACTATTTTTACCCCTGTTTGACATAAAACTCTAGGCTGACGTTATTTTGGCAAAAAGAAAAAGAAAAGGGTGATTTTTGAGCCAAATGAATTAGTTTCTGTCTAATACAAACACTGATTGGGGAACACGAAAGGGCAAATCCGTATAAAAAAAAGATGAAGGTATAGAGGGAAAGCTAATGCGGCACGCTAAAGATGGCGACGTTTGGCCCCAAAAAGCCATTACCTCTGCCCCTGCCCTATCAACAGTACGCACGGCTCCCACGTACACACAATCACACATCTCCACCCTTGGATTTATTTCTTCCCCTGTCGGTGTGGGACACGTGTCACACCACCATGTCACAATGACCTTCAGAATTTCGCCCCGCATCATTTGCAAAACTTCCCTTCCATGCTCTCAACGTCAAATCTCTTATGAGCTAACTAACAGGGTTTGGTTTTTTTTAGATTGGCACCCATATATAAGTACTCGATGATGTTTTAAACAAGTTATCTTTAATAAAGGGATACCTGTATTTAACAAAAAAAAAAAAAAATCTCCTCTGCTCTGTTCTCTATAGGATTGAGTGTGCATTTAGTGTTTACTCTTTACACTAAGTGTGTATTTGGTATTGTTTATTGGGGGTCAATAAGCATTTATTATGTAAGTCGAAATAAAACTCCTTTCACATATTTACCCCGTATATGATAAATCACGATTTACAAACACTTATTATCTAAAAATAAACTATCCTAAACAAGCACTAAAGGGAAATTTGTGTTGAATAATAACAGCATGCTTGAGATGGCGGTGAGCCATCTCAAATGTGGCTTTTTTTGTTAAAAAAAAAAAAAGAACAGTGGAGTTGGCTTTTGGAAAAATAGGGTGTTTGGGTTGGCGTTTTGTCAATTGAGCTTTTTTCTAAAAATAGTTTTTGAAAAGAAGCTCAAAAATCTAGTTTTTCCAACAACAAAAAAAATCCACTTCTATCACCATCAATCTAAACATAAATCACATTTACAATATGACTTTTATTCTATCTAACTTTTATAAAAGTCAGATTAAAAAAAATAACTTATATTACCGCTAACCCAAACAAGCCATATACTCCCTCTAGTCCTTATTATAAGGTACAAACTAACAAGTGTTTTTGATCCTTTTTATAAGGCATTTTCAAGTTTTCAAGGAGCATTTAATTTGTTTTTCCATGTATGCCTATATTTAATAAGGGTAGTGGAAAATAGTAATCATTAATAGATATTTAAGTTTAGTGTAGTTGGTAAGGGTAATATTGAAAATTACTTGAATTTTAGGACAACTTTAATGCTTTTAACTACATTTATTGGTTTGTGAGAATTGATAGTTGGTGCCTTATAATAAGGATCAGAGGGAGTATGTGCTTATTTAGAATGGTGATTGGAGCATTCAAAAATAAATTTCCAATTATGATTTACAGTATACGAGATAAATATGTGAAAAAATATTTATCTTGATTACGTAAAAAAACACTTTCAACTTTTCAAAACTGCCCCAAACAAGCCATAGGGGCATGCAGAGGGGCTAAAAAAGGACGAGGTAAAAACATAAATGTTAGAGAGCGAAAGTTGTGTGATGGGGTTTTAACAAATGATTTGAGGGTGACTTTGGCAAAAAAGGAGATATGGCCACATAAGCGTTTGATTTTTCTTCCCCACTCTCCAAAGTTTGCATCTTATAGGTATGGTGGGGTTTGGGTTCTTTTGATTTGATGGTACAAATGCATGCAGAGAAACAACAAGTAAGTGAAAGTATATTTGAGTAAGCAAGTATATTTGCATTTTTTGCAGCATCAGCACAGTGCATTGATTCGATTCGATTCGATTCATTCAATTTCTCGATTTCATCAAGCAAGTCATGACGAGTTTGTTCACTGAGTCACTCAACAATCCCTCATTTCTCTGTTCCTTCTTTTCCTCCATCCTCTTCCCTACACCTTCATAATAATGCTGCACCACTAAACGTAAAGGTGACGCTTCTCTTCTGTGCTACTCACTCCCTCCCTCCCTTTTCTCTCTCTCTCAGAAAAAAAAAACCCTAACCCAACAAAATCTCTCCTTTTCTCTTTATGCTTTCACTTTCTTTCCTTGTTCTCAGTATTTGATTCTTTCGTTCCTTCTTTTTCCCCCACAAGGCCACCCCTGTTTTTTTGGTTTGATCTTGCTCTGTTTTTATTTTTAAAAAAAAATTTGGGAGAACCATGAAACAGAGAAGAAGCAAAGGAGGTGTAGATGCTGAAGCTTACCATCGTGATAATGATTTGATGGATTATCAGTATTATTCTACCTCAGATCTTCCTTGTAAGAAGCATCCTTCTTCTTCTTCTGTCGGTATCTGCGCTTACTGTCTCAAAGATCGTTTGGTGAAGCTTGTGTGTTCTGATTGTGGCGAACAGAGACTTTCGTCTTGTTCTTGCTCTGAGATCTCTCCCAATCGGAATTCATGTACTGTTGAAGTCGGAAGCGTCGGTAGGGTTTCGTTCCTGATCGAGAACGAGAAGAACGAGACGTTGATTCCGAATTCGAAGCCTAAATTGCAGGATAAATCGGAGGAGGAGTTCGTGATACTCAGGAGGAGTAGCAGTAACAGCGTCGAAATCAAGAGGAGTCGAAGGTTCTGGAGAATCGGGAAATTGTTCAGGAAGAAGAAGGAGAAGGATTGTGGAAGAAGCGTTATCGGCGGATTTGACGAGAAAAGCGACACGTGGATCGGCGATCACGGAGGAGGCGTTTCTAGGTCAAGATCTCTATGTAGTTTCAGGAATGGTGGAGTATTCGGATCTGAAGATGGCGGAGATTCGATCTTATCCGGCGCCCGGAGCTCGATTTCTGCGGCGAGAAGCTCCGGCGTGAACGGCGGTCTGCTTCTAGAATCTGGAAGAAGAAGCGGTTACAGTGAAGCAGAGCCACGACGGAGTGGGTTTGACGGCGAGAAGAGAGATTCATTCATGGAGGTTGATGGAGGATTCTATGGAGTAAACAGACGCGTGTTTTCACTGAGAGAGAGCGATTTCAAAGGCATGGACGAGTCGAGATTCATAGATTTGAAGCTTGATTTTTCGTCAGAATCGAAACCAGAGTATCTATCTAGCGCGAAAATGGGCGATGCGCTATCTGCATTTGGGAGCAAAAGGTGTGGGAATTTCATGGGTAACGATGGAGATGGAGATTTGAGCAGTGGAGGATCATGTAGGATCACTATAAATGACAGAGGAATTAAGAGGGGAAGAAAGAGCATGAAGAGTTGGAGGTGGATTTTCAGGCACCATGGAAGTAATGGGAAGAAAAAAGATGAAGATGATCTTATGTTCAAAACTTGATGATATAGTAGCATAGTATCAATCAATCAAAAGCAAATCTTCCTTCTTCTTCTTCACTTGTAGCTTTTGATTAGATTAGTGTTTAGCCTGTGGTTTAAATTCTCATCAGTTGTAGTTTGATCACTTAGTCATATTACATTTCCCTCTATTTCTCTCTCTGTAATAATGCTTACTCGTAAATGCTTAATACAAAGAGCTCAATACTAAAATTAGCAAGTGTGTGTGTTCTTGAATTCCTTTAAAGCACAAGCATAAATGAGTAGTTTAATTTTGACACACAGCTTTCATACTAAGGGGATGTTAGAATGCACTTATTCTTAGTAATAGAGGAGAAATTTCAGGCTTGTTCCAAACGGCTTTTTAAGTTCTACTGGACTTGTCAAACTGAGCATTTGGTAATTTTTGTTTTCTTTTATTTTTCCTGTTTTGTTCAAGTATAAACTTGAGGCTAATAAGTATTATTGTCTAA
Source organism: Inga leiocalycina (assembly GCA_963242795.1). Classification (NCBI taxonomy): domain Eukaryota; kingdom Viridiplantae; phylum Streptophyta; class Magnoliopsida; order Fabales; family Fabaceae; genus Inga; species Inga leiocalycina. The sequence continues at coordinate 15,202,514 of OY725332.1, forward strand.
ATATAAGTTTGGAAAACAGTTTAGTTTAAAATATAAGCCATTTGTAAGGTAATTAATGATATTTTCTTAACTTTATCCCTATTTAATTTTTATTGAAAAGAGAGAAAGGTGAGAGATTGGTGTCAAAATCATTTCTAAAGTAGAGACCAAAAACTTAATAAATAGAGAAAATTTTATGAATTGAATGCCTTTTTTTGGGATTCGGCTGCGGTCCGCTGCCTATCCTTTTCTTCCAAACTACACCGTTTTGGTGTAGTTTGGGGTAAAGGGGTGGGTTTTTTTTTTTTTAAAAAATAGAATATAGTATTTTAAAATAATTTTTTAGAAGTATCTGGTATCTTAAAATATTTTTTAAGTAACATGTAGTATTTTAAAATAATTTTTAGTACTTTAACCCCTTAAAATATGTTTTCAGTTGTATCCAGTGTGTTAGCAGACTGATTGCAATTTAACTCTTAATATATTTTAAAGAGTTAAAAGCACCAAAAATCACTTTAAAATAATTTTTTGGTGTTTTTAACACTTTAAAATATTTTTTGGTGCTTTTAACTCTTTAAAATATATTAAGGATTAAATTGCAATCAGTCTGCTAACACACTGGATACAACTGAAAACATATTTTAAGGGGTTAAAGTACTAAAAATTATTTTAAAATACTACATGTTACTTAAAAAATATTTTAAGATACCAGATACTTCAAAAAAATTATTTTAAAATACTATATTCTATTTTTTTTAAAAAAAAAAACCCACCCCTTTACCCCAAACTACACCAAAACGGTGTAGTTTGGAAGAAAAGGATAGGCAGCGGACCGCAGCCGAATCCCTTTTTTTGGGTATGACAGAGAAAAGGGAACAAGTGACTAATATTTAGGTAGAAAATATTATTTTCTTTGGTACATGGGTAACAAGTAATTGTTGAAGAGAACATGATACTTAATATCCAAAAAAAAAACAGAAGAGGAAATGATACTTTCTTTCGTCTTTAATATAAAATATTTTTTTTAATTTAATTATATTAAGAAAGGTAGTTAAGTTAGTTAATATGACATATATTTTCTAAAATAAATTAATTATCTTCATTAATTTCCTTGTTCCCTTCCATCCTTGATTATAATTGAGGGAGCATCAATAAAGGTAAATTAGAAAAAGATTGACAAATATGAAAACTACATCTTATATTAAGGATCAAGATTAATTATCTAAATATGTCCTATATTAAGAACCGTTGAGCGTAGTTTTTTTTTAAAAAAAATCTTGTCAATCAAAAATGACTTTTTTAATAAAATGTTGAACTTAGATCATATGAGGAATTATCATGAGATCCCAAAAAAGTGACTTAATTACCAATAAACAATAGTAATAAATGAGGTGTTGTCATTTTTACACTGAAATTTGTTATTATATGTTACTCAAATGTCACTTGAACTTCTTAAAAATTAAATTCTTTCTTTAAGACCTTATAATAATTCACGCTCAAACATATCTTAAATATTCATTAATTATACATATTTAGTATATGTTTGGTGAGCTTACCCAATAGAACAAGAACAAGTAGGGCCTAAAATATTCTGTATAGTTTAGAATTAAAAAAAGTGATTGTGCTTTTATTTCCCACAAGTAATAAAATTGAAAGCTATAGAATTGTCTGTAGTTTTTCCCCTTTTAACTCTCCAGACAATATAAGAGAGGTGTGATGAGCTCTATACCTTGTCTTCATGTAGAAATGTCAAAACCTTGACCTAAACATAAGGTGGAGCCATTGAATGCAAGGTTATTACTTCTTACTTCCTCATAGGCTCCCATGGATCACTTGGCTTCACGTAAGTCACTTTGTGAATCATTAATTATTTTTTCAAAATATCACCCCTATTACAATTTATTAAGAGGGAACTTAAAGTTTAATGTAATTTTGACCCCCAAAAATGTTTAATGTAGTAGTTCTTTAAGAAAAAAAAATCTTTCATTTCTAGATCAAATGAAGAAGTCAACCACATCTCATTGATTCCGATAATATAGTTAGATGTGATTTATAATAAGGAATAAATATGGTATTGTCACAATGATAGTTTGATAATTGCCCTATTATTTTGTGGCACTTGTCAATTGTCAGTTTTAGGAGATTTCAATTCTATCTACGTTTTGCAGGTAAAAAAAAAAAAATTCTATCGACGTCGGTTTAACATCAAATATAAATGTGGTTTGGGTGGCACACAATGTGAAGCAATTTACAACCACATATTGTAGGACATAAATTCTTTAAAAAAAAAAATCTAGAAGCTATAACTAAACCAGACAATATGATTTATATGGTTAAAAAAAATCATCCGGTAATTGGTTCAGGATTCGTGATTGCCCCTCCCAACACAAGCGTCTTCACTAGGATTCAAATTCAAGACCCAGAGGGATCTAACAAGTGAGACTTTACACCACTAGATCAACTCTATGTTGGATTAGAAAGTTAAAACTTTACATATACCTATTTAATAAAAGATTACTTCATTTACTTTTATGCCGTTGGATCAAGCCCTTTTTTATTCATGAGACCATTTTCTAAATTTTATGAATGATAAAGTTTTTAAAAAAAAATTATATGAATAATTGAATTAGGAAATATTTCTCTTACCCAATAAATATTAATATATAAAATTTTAGTCTACAAAAATGATAATTACAAGCTTGAATTTTAAGTGATTAATATATTTATGTGTGTGTGAGACCCCGCTACCATGCCATAATGTTCCACCTAAATAAATTATATACTTATGACTCATTTTTAAAAATGTATTTTTGAGGATGATACTCTCATAATCATTTTTTCTTTTTCTTTTTATAATCTCATCTTTATCTTTAGATTAAAAAATTCATTGTTCAGATTTAATATTCAGTGAAATCATTATTATATTACTTTATAAATTAATTTGTTTTTAATTTTGACTGTATTGCAGTTATGAATTGTGTAGATCATATTTCAACAGTTTAAATTTATTTATTTATGTTTAAAATAATAGTTTTATAAAATATTAAATTCAAACCATTCAATTTTCAATCTGATGGTGGATATAAAATTTTGAGAAGAAAATGAGAGGACCCAAACCCTCTTAACTAATTTCATTAATTAGTAGGTTGGATGAACTAAATAACAACACCTAAAAGGGATTTTACTATAGAGTTCTCTAGAGTGAGAGTGTCTGCTAGGGTTTATCCCTTTGTTTTTCACCTGTGTGGTGTGATCGGCCTAAGTGCTGTGAAGGATAACAGTGATGGACCATTCTGGTAATGTAGTTGGGGAAGCTTTAGAAAGATGTACAGAGGTCACCGGGACGTTCAGTTATAGTGGAAAAAGGTTACAGAGGGAAGGGAGACAGAATGTGAGCTTATGGGCAAAGTCATCTTAAACACAAGAATGAGTTTTGGTAAGGGATACGGTTAAAGCTGAATGGAGGGTTGCTAGAGTATTGGATGAAAAAATGATAGGATTCAACCTGTTTAAATTCACTTTTAAAGATCCGAAAGAAGCGAACAGAGTGTTGAAAGAAAGTCCATGGATTGTGAGAAACAACATACTAAGCCTATAAAAAAAGAAGACCCTTTATAAGTGACAACGAGGTATTCATAAACACTTGCGAATTCTGGGTGCAATTTCACAACATCCCATTGGAAGGCAAAATGACAGAGAATATAAGGCTAATGGCTGAACAGGTGGGCATAGTAGTGGGAGTTGAGAATCCAGAGGAAAGAAGATTTTCCTGGCAAAACTTTAGAAGAGCTAGAGTGGAAATAGACGTTGAGAAACCATTAGTTCTAGGCTTCTATGCTCCTAGATCGGACGACCTAGAAGATGTATGGATCTAGGTGTAATATGAAAAATTGATGAGGTTTTGTTTTAACTGTGGAAAATTAGGCCATGAAAGCAGAGTCTGTGAAGAAGATACTGTAGAGTTTATGGTTCAGGGATTGGCGCAAGGGTATGATGCAAGTATATATGTGCAAGCTTTCAGGGAGCAAGGAACATTTTCAGGTGGCCGGAACCAAGGGAGAACGTCAGAAATGAAAGGGATGCATGGGGAAGAGGAGAGTAATAAATGCTATTATAGAGACTTGAGCCAAGTACAATACTTATGGAAAAAAGAAGGAGTAGGTATTCAGTTGTCAAAAGAGAGAGGAAAGGGAAAAGAATTGGCTATATTTCCACAAATGGCGGCAGGAGGTTCAAGTGTGATGGGCCAGGGAAGTGACTTTAATTTAAAAAAAGGGGTCCCAAATTGGGGGAAGTAAAATAAATATGGGTTCAGTCAAAGAGGCCCAAACAAAAGGTAGAGTGGGCTGTGAGAACGAACTGAATTATCTATTAAGGAAAGTAGATGGGTCAATGAGTGCCATAAGAGCTAGAAGAGAAAAATTACTAAGGGCCCAAAACAGATACTGGGTAGAACTTGCAGATGAGGAGGACAATGGATACAAAAGCACAGAAGCAATAGTTCCATTCTAGGGAGAGGTAATCGAGGAATTAGCTTAAGGCTTAAGAGAGGTGTCACTTAAAAGGAAAGTAGTGGAGCTACCGGATTCACCGTTATACAAAAGACAGAAGGACTACGAGCAAGAATCTTCGAAAGGTCCAGGGGAAAAGGAAAAAGTAGAAATAGAGTTGAAGCAGTGGCAGGAGATGGATGGGCCTAACCCTTTTGATTATAGGTACGATGGCTATCTGAATTTTAATTTGGGTTGTAATCAGAATAGATCAGGAGAGGGGAGGAGAGAAAAAAGGAAGGCCCTGATTTTTGAACCGAATTACAAGATCTCTGTTATGCCAAATATTGATTTTATGAGAGATGAATCTATCATGATGGAGGGAGAGGAAGTTAACAATGACAGTAGCTCAGAAAGGTTGGGTGGCTGGCCTGTCACAGCCACCAAGCAGCCATGACTTGTATAGGTTGGAACTGTTAGGGTCTCGGAACTACCCTGACAGTTTACAACTTAAAGTTCCAGTGTGGGAAACTGAAGCCCCTGATTGTTTTCCTATCAGAGACAAAAATGAGAAGATTCAAAATTGAAAAAAATTAGAAGAAAGCTTAAATATGATAATAGGGAATATTTTGACCCGGTTGGAAGATCAAGGGGATTGGCAATCTGGTGGAGAGAGGGGGTGCAGTTAAATATAGGATTTCTAAGCAGATTTATTATACACCTGGAGAATATGAAAATAAATGGGAAGGATCTAGGAACTATGAGTATGGTATATGAGCCAATAGACTATGGTATGAAAAGAAGATGGTAGGCTGAACTGGAGAAACTACATCTTGGACCGGAGATACTGTGGAATATAATGGGTGACTTCAATGAACTGCTTTACTCCTCAGACAAAGAAGGTGAGAGGGATTGTACACAAAGGGATTTAGATAGATTTTAAACCTTTATGATCAATTGTGAACTAAAGGAGATGCAATTTTCTGGAAGTAAATACACATGGATGAATAATAGAGAAGGGACTAAATTCATAAGAGGGAGGTTGGATAGAGCAATAATCAACCTGAAATGGAGAGCTGTATTTCAAAAAGGACAAGGTCAAGTTTTAGAAAACATTAGATCTAATCATTGTCCGATTCTCATTAAGTATGAGCATGAAGAAACAAAAACCCCACCACTGTTCAAATTTGATGCACCATGGATCAGTCATCCCAATCTCTTAGATTTAATCAAGAAGAACTGGAGACCAGGAAAAGAAGGAATGGATTTGGATGATTTTGTGAGAAGCTTGAATAGGTTGAGAGATTGTCTTAGTAGGTGGGGAAAACAAGAATTCAAAAATGGGCAAAGACAGATTAATAATCTGGTAAGACAGGTTCAGCAATACTTGGAATCAGATTGAAATGAAGGGAAGGCTATTGAAGTAGCTGAACTAAGGGCCTGTTTGGTACAGTAGAATTGAGGAGATGGAATTGGAATTGGAATTGAAAATGAATTCCTATTGATAACATGTTTGGTATGATGGAACTGTCCTTGGAATTGAATTCCATGTGGAATTCAATTAAGCCCAATTCCATCAAATAAATTCCATCTCAAAAGTTAGGATTTACAATTCCATGTGATCATTTCCATCTATTACCCTCCATTACCTTCAAAAAAAATAAAAAATAAAAAATTGAAGGACATTTTGGTATTTTTATACAAAAATTAGATCTCATTTCCATGACATACCAAACATACTTTTAGACACCATTTCCATTTCCATTTCCATATCCATATCCATATCCATTTCCATCAAAATTAATTCCAACGTACCAAACGGGCCCTAAAGAAGAAAATAGCTGAGAGTTGGGAACAAGAAGAAATTTATTGGGCTTAGAAAGCAAGAGTAGATGGTTAAAATGTTGGGACAAAAACTCAAAGTACTTTCACATGTCAACCATCCGTAGAAGATGCCGCAACAAGATCACAAGAGTTAAAGGAAATGATGAAGAATGGATAGTGACTGAGAAGGAGTTGGGTGAGCACTTCGCTTAATTTTATAGTTCACTGTTTACATCAGCAGGGGCACAAAAGTTTTCTCAAGTATTGGACTATATGGATCAAGTGATAACAAAGTGCTAATGGCTGGAGTTACAGATGAGGAAGTTAAAAGAGCAGTGTAACAGTTGGGAGGCCAGAAGGAGCCAGGCTCAGACAGATTCACAGGATCATTCTACCAAAAAGCTTGGGACATGATTGGAGAACAAGTATGTTATCTACTAAAAGATTACTTCCAAAATAGGTTTGCTTTAAATTCCATTAATGAGACTGATCTAGTGTTAATTCCAAATATTGATTGCCCTGAGTCAGTTAATGACTATAGACCCATCAGTTTATGCAATTTTTCATATAAAATATTCTCAAAAGTGTTGGCCAATGGACTGAAACCTTTACTTGACAATGTGATTGATGAGAGCCAACGAGCTTTCGTGCCTGGAAGACTTATATAGGATAACGTAGTAGTAGAACATGAAACATTCCATCACATGAAAAAAAAGAAAAAAGGCTGGTGTGAAATGGCATTGAATCTAGATATGAATAAGGCCTATGATAGAGTGAAATGGGACTTCTTAGTGGCTACTCTTTCGAATATGGGTTTTATTAGGGGTTGGGTAGAGAGGATCTTATGGTGCTTGAATTCTGTTAGCTTCTTTATAATGATGTCAGGAAAGAGAGTTCAAAAGGTAATGCCTCAGAAAGAGATAGGGTGATCCTTTATCCCCATATCTATTCATTTTGGTTAACAATATTTTATCTAGATTAATTGAAAGGGGTAAGAGAATAGGGTTGATAAAAGGGATATCTGTTGCGAGAGGATGCCCAGAAATTACTCACAACTTTTTTGCAGATGACTCAGTATTTTTCATACAGGATGAGAATGACTACTATAGGAATTTGAAAAAAATAATTGATGATTATTGTGAGGCTTCAAACCAAGCAATCAATATGAGGAAATCATGCTTGTATTTCTCTAAAGATATGCCAGAAACACTAAAAGAAGAGATTGGGCAAAATTTCCAAATTCATGCAGTGTATGCTCCTGGCAACTATATGGGTATGCCTATCATCTGGGGTAGATCAAAATCGCAAACTCTTAATTTTGTGTTAGACAGAATGGAGAGCAGGACCCAGGGGTGGAAGAGAAATTTGTTATTTGAGGATGGCAGGGAAGTTTTGATAAAATCAGTAGCTAACTCAATCCCTGTATATTCAATGTCATGCTTCTTATATCCAAAGAATGTATTAAAAAGGCTAGATAGGATAGTGTCTAGGTTTTGGTGGAACAGTGAGGAGGGGAAGAGGAAAATATCCTGGGTTTTAATGGATAAAATGAGGAGAAATAAAGCTAAAAGGGGGTTGGGATTCAAGGACTTTGAGGCATTTAACCTTGCGCTCTTAGCCAAATTAGGCTAGAGGATTCTCTAATATCCTATCTAAATCAGGGCAACAATTATGAAAGCTAGGTACTTTCCCAAAAATACCTTTTTAGATGTAAAAGAGGGCATATCTCCCTTATGGTTTTGATCAAGCATACTGGAAGGAAGGAGAGTACTTGAGAATCAGGTAATTCTGAGTATAGGGAACAGAACTAAGGCCAGGGTCTGGGGTGATCCATGGTTAAGGGGCTTGCTGGGGAAGAGACTAATATCGCCATGCCCATATGAATTAGTAGGAGAATTAGGAGTGGTAGACATAAGAAGGGAGGGTAGGTGGAATTTAATACCTATAAAAGGTTGGATCTTAGAGGCAGAGAAGGAAGCTATTAGAAACACTATAGTGTCCTCTAGAAACAGAAAAGATAAGTGGGTATGGACAGGGGGCAAGAGAAGTGTCTATTCAGTGAAGGAGGGATATGAAAATGTGAAGAGGAATGTACTAGGTAGGACAAAAAATATTGCCACAACCTCAAATAACTCAAATAGACTAGTCTAGAAGGAAATCTGGAAATTGAAGATACCTCCAAAAATTTAAAACTTCATGTGGAGGTTAATGTCAAATGTGTTGCCCACGTTCAAAAATTTATCAAAAAGCAATTGTTGTGCTATGGATCGGTGTCTGATTTGCAACCAATCTACTCAATCCATGGAACATCTGTTTTTCTTATATGAATGGGCAAAGCTCACATAGTTTGGCAGTAACCTGGCTTTTAGAGTAGAGGAGATCAAAAATTTTGATATTATTTAATGGATTGGAAGCTGTTTGTGTGGTGATTTCTTTTCCTAGTGGCAGAAAGCATTATGGGCCATGACACTGGCAAGTGTGGAAGACCCGAAATGCCTTTATCTTTGAGAATACCATACCTGAACCAGTGTTTACCTTTTCCCAAGCTAATATGATGCTTAATGAATTTTGGGAAGCTAGAGGATGGAGTGGCTCTGAGCGTCAATCACTTCCTTTAAGGGAGATGGAGGGTGAGAGGCAGCAGGCGTGGAAAATTCCAGAAGGTAATGCCATTAAACTTAATACTGATTGTGCTTTTTCGAAATTGGAAAATAGAGTTGCTGTGGTGTATGTGGTAAGAGATTCTAATAGGTGGTTACTGGATAGATCTTCACGTATTGTAAATGCAAGTTCAGCCTTAATGGCAGAAGGAATTGCAATTTTGGAAGCTGTGAAATATGTCCAGGAAAACCAACTAGATGAGGTCTATTTTGAATCAGATTGCCAAGTGCTGATTAATTGTATCTCCAATGATGTAACTCTAAATGATTGGAGATGTATAAATATCCTTGAGAATATTCAGTATTCAATGAATCTAATAGGAAACCATTCTTGTAATTGGATTTTCAAGGAAGCAAACTTAGTGGCCGACTAGGTTGCTAAAGCTTTAATAGGTGGATCTTGCCCCTCGGATTGGGTTGAGCGGCCACCAAAGTAGCTGAGAATGTTGCTGAACAAAGATGCAATAGATAGGCCAAGAGCTCTGGATTAATAGGCAGCTTTTAATGTAGAGATAATACTGCCAGTAGTTTAATTGTATTTGTAGTTTAATGTGTTTGTATTGCTTAGCAAATGTAATAGTACTAATGTAACGATGCTGTAGTTTCATGAATCAAAGTTCCAGTTCAATTGGCAAAAAAAAATCATGAATTAGTAGTTAATACTTTCTCTGGTTCTTTTTATAAGCAATTTTCTCTCTCTTGAGGTTGGTCCTTTTTATAAGCAACTTTCTCATTGTGTCTCAAAATTTAAACTAATTTTTCCTTTTCTACCCCTATCAAATACACACCTTTATATTAATTATCCTCTACTCGCCACTAATTCTCTTTCATTTACCCATTTATTATACATTCTTTCTCATATTTTATACTCATACTCTCTCCTATTTGTTAGGGAAAAAAATATATATTCTATGTCAACTTTCAAAACCCAGAAAAGTCTTTTAACACATGCAAAAGACAGAGAGGGGTTGGGTTTGTCTCATTTTTCTCATTTTCTTCTCTTAATCTCATATCCATTAGATTAAAACAATAATTGGTTTAGATTCAATCTTTTATAAAAAAAATTTTCTATAAACATAAATAAGTAAATTTAAACTTTTAAAATCTAATCTATAGTATTCATAATTGCAATTTAGAAAAAAAAAATTAATTTATAAAATATAATAATAATAATTTTGTAAAATATTAAATCTAAACCATCTATTTCATGATTTAAGAGTATAAATGAGATTATGAGAAGATAATGAGAAAGAGGACAATAAAAGTATCCTCTTTCGACAGAGAGGGGATGGGTGGGAATCTGGGTCTTTTATGTTTGGGTAAAAAGACCAAAAAACCCCCAATTACTCAATTTTTTTACACATATTATTAGTATTTATTTATTTTGTCAAAACCATTACAACTTTTGTTAAAACCATTATTTTTTTAGTTAATCTCATTATTCATTCAGTCACAATTCAAACTCTTTGCCAATCCTTTTATATATTTTGTTAGTACTTATTGATTTTGTCAAAATCATTATAGATTTCGTCAAGACCACTATTCATTTAATCAATCCCATACTTTTTGATTTTGTTGAAATCATTACGCATTTTGTCAAAATCATTACTCTTTTAGTTAATCTCATTACTCAATTAGTCACAACCCAAAACTCTTTATGAATCCTTTTACACATTTTGGCAGTACTGATTGATTTTGTCAAAACCACTATGGATTTTATTAACACCACAATTCATTTCGCCAATCACATTACTTTATTGGTCACAACCCAAAACTCTTTATTAATCCTCTTACACATATTATAGTACTTATTGATTTTGTCAAAATCATTACTGATTTTGTTAAAACTATTACTCTTTTAGTTAATCATGTAAGAAGAAATTCAATTTCAAGATAATCAGATCCACCACCGCCAAAGAGAAAGGGAAGATGTTGAGAATGAAAAGGGAGAAGGGACAACAGTTTACTACCGCAGCCATCAGAAATCTCGCATTCACCATCAGATCCACCATTACCATTGCCGAAGGTCACACATCACCACTATCGGAAGGCACCAGTCGTTCTCCCATCCATTATCACCACCACCAAGAGAAATTCGAGGAAAGAGCCAAAAGAGTCAGAGTAGAAAGTGGGAGAAAGGCGGCGAATGAGGGAGGTAACCCTCATAGAATCACGCTGGATGCGGGAGTTGAATCAGGAGCGGTGGTCGTAGGCCTCTACTGTTGAGGCTAGCGAAGGGCTTCTGATTGTCACCGATGCTGCTAGCTTCATTGGCGGCGGAAAGGGAGGAGATTGGACGTGGTGAGATATAAACTGACTCACCGACATGGTAAGAGGAAGAGATGAACAAAGGGAGAGGAGAGAGAAAGAGGAGTAGGGTTTCTGATGTTATGTGAAGGGCATTTTAGTAAAAATACTTAAAATTCAAAATCCCAGATTCCTCCTAATCACGTTTGTGTCCTTTCGATTTCTTAACAGGCTTTTTGGGGTTTTGAAAATTCAGATGGTATTTAAATAGAATTTTCCCTATTTGTTACTCATTCTCTCTCCTATGCTCTTTTCATAAACATGTGCATATTTGAAGAAATATGATATTTTTGACACATTTATTGTTTTTAACTAATCTTAACCGCCAGTTCGTTTTGAGCAATAAAGATAAAAGTTGCTTATAAAAAAGACTGGAGGGAGTATAAGACATATTTACCTAATTTGATTATACTAAGGAAGCTAGTCAAGTTAGTTAATATGACATGTATTTTCTAAAACACCCTAGTTATTGTCATTAATTCCCTCATTTCCTTTCATTCTTGATTATAATTGACAGAATATCAATAGAGGTAAATTAAAAAAAGATTGACAAATATAAAAACTATATCTTATATTAAGGATCAAGATCTACTCTCCAAATTTGTTCTATATTAATGACTGTTGGGAGTAGGTTTTTTTTTCTTTAAATCTTGTCAATCAAAAATGACCATTTTAATAAAATGTTGAACTCAGAACATATAGGGAATTATTATGAGATCCCAAAAAAGTGACTTAATTACCAATAAATTCCAATAATAAATGAGTTGTTGTCATTTTTATATTGAAACTTGTCATTATATGTTACTCAATTGTCACTTGGACTTCTTAAAAATTAAATTCTTTCTTTAAGACCTTATAATAGTTCGTGCTAAAATATATCTTACATATCCTTTAATTATACATATTTAGGACATGTTTGGTGAGCTTACCCAATAGAACAAGTAGGGCCTAAAATATTATGTATAGTTTAGAATCAAATAAAGTGATGGGTGGTTCCCCTCTTTTTGTGCTTTTTTCCCCATAAGTAATAAAATTGAAAGCTATAGAATTGTCTGTAGTTTTTCCCCTTTTAATTCTCCAGAGGATATAAAAGACGTGTGAGCTGTATACCTTGTCTTCATGTAGAAATGTCAAAACCTTGACCTAAACATAAGGTGGAGCCACTGAATGCAAGGTTATTACTTCTTACTTCCTCATATGCTCCCTGTCACGCCCTTATCTCAATTTCAACCTTTTTCAGAGTATTTGCGGAAAACAATATACGATTCGGTAGGCAACACAGGAATAATATAACTCTACTGACAATATGTGCAAGATTATATAAATTCCCTATAGGGGTTTGTACATGATACTTACAATTAAGCTAGCCGCACAAGGCTACTAGGGTGTCTAAACTCATCCCAGTGAAACAAAAACTTCTTCCCATCTTCGTTCCACTACTGTAATCCCCTCGTACGGTACTCTGCATTGTTGTTTACATATCTTTTGCCGTTTCCTATCTAAATTATTGGTAGGGGAGGGTGAAATTCGAGAGAATCTCAGTAGGAAACAGATACCATAATACATGCATGATTGATGCTATGTGTATGACATGTTAGCTTTATCTAGATGTATGCCTCATAATGACATTTATGCATGCTCAATGTTTCATACAACAAGACTATGGCCACAACGAAAATAGAAACAGAGCTTCATTTATTCAAATATGATATACACAATCAAGTAAAGTAATCACATCATCATTACACAAGCAAAGATATTAAATACATGCAAGTAAGGTAAGTCCCTACCTTAACCCTTTTCCGCCTCGAAACGCGTGCCTCGATTTACGTGCAAACGCTCGGGGCTTCATATTCGATCCTACAATGTCAAATGTACTATTTAGACACTTCCATAATGTTTTGAGGGTTATATGAGTCTATCTTGAAAAATTATTGAAATACCCCCTAGGACCCGGCCCCATCATACCCGGTCCAGCTGTACTTTTCTCGAAATTCTAACCTGGGCTATCTTGACATATTTTTACCCAAGGAATCCATTTTCGAACTCAAAATTACCAAATTCACAGCCAAAAGACTAAATTGCCCTTGACAGCCCTTATTTCAGTGTTTTAGGGGCATTTTCGTAATTATGCTTTATCGGCTTTTTCCGAAAAAGTGCTCAACTATAACCTCACCTAATTTTCCCTCCTGAACTCAATGGAATCATCAAATCATTGAACATCCAACTCTAAGATCCATTTCTAGAGCTGGCTGAAACTTATCAGAACTCCGAAGAAAATCGGGGTTTTTCGGTTTCGGCTCCGTAAACACGTTTCTTTCTACTCCTAACCACTTTATTGACTATTTCATTAGGTTAAAACTACCATTTAGTATCAATTTGGGCAGCATAACACCTAGGCCAACTCATTTCCATAAATTAAAATAAAGGATAATCCGACAAAATTTCACTGATTAAATTGTCCACAGTAGCCAGAATAGTCAATATACAAAGGTTTGGAAGTTACCTCAAGCTCCCACTTGATTTTCCTTGACTTGGCTGAACCATAGCTCACTTCAACAAGAAAATTTGAGCTTCCAACCCTTGAATCACATAGAAGAATAGCTTAGGAGCGGAATTATACGTATTAGGAACCGATTTACCGAAGAAATCACTTACCTTTATAAAATTTTTCCTCTCCTTTTCTCTCTCTAAAATTTCACACTTCCTCTTTCTATGTTCAGCTGGTTCACGTCAAGTTATGAGGAGGAAGGAGGTGAGAATTATTTTATAATATTTTGGAATATTCCTTATTTATTTTCCCATTTTCAGATTTTTCAAAAAGTTTGGTAGATTTTTGCCCTAACTTTGAAAAATCATAACTAATTCTAAAAAATTGAATTGGAGTGATTCCAAAGCTTATAAAACCCTTATTGAGTCTAGTTTTAAGGAAAAATATAGAATTTTGCTAGATGGAATCAAAAAATTCCCAGAATTTCAATCTTTGCATATTGTTCCAGAAACTTCACAGTTTTTTTGTGCTGACTTCAAAAATTGATATATTTTTGTATATAGCTCTAATTGAGTCATATGACCTATCAAATTAAAGCTTATGATGTCTACTTTCACCTTGTAAAATTTCATAATTTTTTCTATTCATTTGGTTATAAAAACTCATATGACAAACTCACTGCCTCATAGGCGATTTCACCGTAAGCATAATCACTTTTTTCAAAATTAACCATTTTATTTTCTTTAATGTCCCAAAGATATAAGGAACATTAGAGAATAGATTTGGGACATCTACTAAATCGGGGCTTAGTAGTCCACTTAATTTAGGCTTATTCTCAAACCTCCAATCCAAAAATTCGGGGTATTACACTCCCATGGATCACTTGGCTCCACGTAAGTGAATCATTAATTATTTTTTCAAAATATCACTCTTATTACAATTTATTAAGAGGGAATTTAAAGTTTAATGTAATTTTGACCCCAAAAAATGTTTAATGTAGTAGTTCTTTATGGACAGAAATCTTTCATTTCTAGATTAAATAAATGAGTGTTTGGAAACCACAAAAACGTGATTTCAGAAGCCTCTCTCCACACGTTGAGATAAAACTCCTCTCAGTTTTCGATAAAATTGTTAGATGTGATTTAGAATGAGGAATGGATACGGTATTGTCACAATGATGGTTAACTCTATTATTTTGTGGCTCTTGTCAATTGTCAGTTTTAGGAGCTTTCAATTCTATAACATCAAATATAAATGTGGTTTGGGCACACAACGTAAAGCAATTTACAACTACATATTGTATGACAAAACCTTTTTTTTAAAAAAAAAAATTCTATAAGCTATGATTGATGGTTTCTATGGTTAAAACATTTTTTTTAATATTTTCATTTGATAATCAGTTTGGAATTCGTGACTACCCCTTCTAATACAAGTATCTCCAATGGAAGTCAAATTCAAGACCTAGAGGGATCTAGCGAGCGGGGCCTTGTACCATTAAATCAACTCTACGTTGTTTTATACATATACCTATTTAATAAAATATTATTTCATTTACTTTTATACCGTTGGATCAAGCCCTTTTTTATTCATGAGACCGTTTTCTAAATTTTATGAATGATAAAGGTTTTTAAAAAATTTATATGAATAATTGAATTAGGAAATATTTCTCATACCCAATAAATATTAATATATAAAATTTTAGCCTACAAAAATAATAATTACAAGCTTGAGTTTTAAGTGACACACACACACATATGACCACTACTATACCATAATGTTCCACCTAAATAAATGATATTTTTATGACTCATTTTTAAAAATGTATTCTCTTTATAAGATGATACTCTCATAATTATTATTTTTTTTTCTTTTTATAATCTCATCTTTATCTTTAGATTAAAAGTTGATAGTTAAGATTTAATATTTTATAAAATCATTATTATAGTTTTTTATAAACTAATTTATTTTTAATTTTATCTGTATTGCAGTTATGAATTGTGTATAACATATTTTAACAGTTTAAATTTATTTATTTTATGCTTAAAATAATAATTTTATAAAATATTTAATCCAAACCATTCAATTTTTAATCTAATGGTGGATATAAAATTCTAAGAAGAAAATGAGAAAGATAAAAATGAGAGAACTCAAACCCTCTTAACTAATTTCATTAATTAGTAGTTAATAGATTTTTGTAACAAGAATCGTATGGAGTATCTTGTAATTATTATTCATAAAAAAAGCTAATTAACAAAAAAAAAATTGTTTAGTGAAGGTTCTTCACAAGCTGCTGGATAGAAAAACAAGCATACCAGCGCAACTCTGTTTTCTACATATGAAAGCAACTCTATCCAATTCTACAGAGACCTTATGTTTCTCTATACATAAAAAAAAATATCTTATGATACAAAATATTGAATAAAAAAATCAAATGCTAAGAAGCGCCAAATGGGAAGGGATAAATATACAGTCCCCTTCTTCCAACCAACTTCACAGCTAGTGATTTATCTATGCATCATCATCATGGAAGTGGATAGAAGCAAACTATAGTGGGAAAAGATACTCACTAAACAAAACTTAGGTGCAATCAAATTTTCATCAGATTCTCTAGTGAAAAAATATGATACGTGGATTTTCATTTTACAATTTCATGAGCTCTTTATAAAATGATTCATCCATATACCATATTATTTCAGAAGAATCTAACAGCAGGCAAAGGAAGAACTTGACCTAAGTTTTATGTACTGATGTAACTCATGAAAGCATATATCATATATGGTTATAAGTTCTGTTTCTAGCTGCTAAACGAGCTGTGGACCCCACCGTTGTGGGCCTCAATGAACTCTGCCTCACCATGTCACAATACTCAGGATCATTGGTCTTCCCTTCTTGCCTCATCCACTGGACCATTTCATGATACAAAGGGAAGAACCTCATCTGAATAGCTGAGAATGAGAAATATGGAGTGAGGGTGGAGATCACCACGAAGAACGTGACGATCCAGAAGGAAGGAGTGGGGGCGAGAGTTTCGAGGAAGACTTTGTAAGCATTTTTGGAGAATGAAGGCGTCATTGCTCCATATATCATGAGGTAGATATACCAAAAAGCAATGGTACCCCAGATCAAGATATGTTGTATCAATGTGAAGTAGTTTATGGCAAGTGCCATTTGCAAGTTCACAACCCAGACAACACATGTGTACATTGTTGCTCCTAGGATGTCCCTCCCTGCTGTTCTTCCTTCCTTGTCAAACGCTTGAAGCTCCATCGCCTTTGTCGAGAAGAAGAAGATTAGTATGGCACTGATGAATCCATTCAGCATCCAACTGAATATACGGCGCCAACTGAAGAGCACATTCTGTACTCCTTCTTGATACAGCAAAGGAAACTGCCACATTGGAAATATATTGATTGATCAGCATAGGAACGTACCCTAAATGAGATTTTTATTTCTCAGTGAACCACTTTACTCGAAAATAAATTCTCCCCTTTAACCATTATATAAATTGATCGGTACTTAAGTGGGATGAAGGACCCTACCTCAAAAACTAGCTATTGAGGTGGAAGAACTAAACCACTTAAGTCTCCATCATAGATGTACATTGATTAGCTTACCTTAAGGCAGTACCGGGCAGAGACATCTTGGTCAAATACGCCGAGGCCGATCACAGGAAGTGAGGAGAAGAAGACATTATAGAGAGTCAAAAACCAGTCATTGTATGCAGGTTGTCCAGAGAATGAAGCATACACCTCATACAAGAATACAGTGAAGCCAAACGTGATGTTCTTGTAGAAAAAGTAACATATCTGCCAGAGAAGGATGAAGAAAGAGTCAGTATATCATTGAAACAACAACGGCTAACCATCATCTTATAGAAGTTGGATTTTTATAACATTGGTAATACCATCAATGATATCCTTCTATAACACCAATGTCCATGCACAAGTAGTAACCGTTCCAAATATCTGAACTGTGCAATTGCAACATCACTAGACATAACAGCCTGGTAAAAGTTTAGAAAAATAAAGGGTTGTTAGAAAATGAAATGGAAGGAAGAACTAATCAAAATTTGACAGCTGTCCGATCAAGTACCTGCATTCCTTCAACACCACTTATTCCAATCCCTATATCTGCCTCTTGAAGCATCCCCACATCATTGGCTCCATCACCGATGGCTAATGTAGTTTTTCCAGTTCCAGATTTAACCAGTCTAGTGACCTTCAAGGGAGAAACCAAGGAAAAGAAAATTATCTCTGAAGAACTGACATAAATGATGGCATGATCATCTCAAAAGATTTGAACATACCAGAGCTTTCTGCTTAGGTGAAGAGCGACAGCAGATAACAGATGCGCAACTAATTGCAAGGTCCAGAAACATGTTCTTCGTTGCATCGTCTAGAGCATAAACAAGTGATTTTCCATCAATAATCAGTGCAAATGCTTGCTCAGAGGTTCCACTGGATGCAGCAAGCTGAGCAGTGCCTTCAGATATCTGACGGCGGACACTTTCTCTTGAAGCCTTAAAACATGAATCAGCATGGAGATATGAGGACACTATCTTTAAACTGAAAGCTTCATAATGGTTAAAACCAAAAAGGAAGAAAATATTCACAGCATGTAAGTAACATGTTGAGGTATGCAAGCATGCATTGCATTTTTGGTAATAAGGAACACAACACACAACTCCATAAGCAAAACACATTTTCACAAGAACTATGTAAAGAGTTAAAACTAGTTTTACCTTGGCAATGGCAATTTTGTCTCCCGCCTTCTCCAATGCTTGAATTTCTGGAGTCTCCAGATGAATAATAATCTGCTTCATTCCTTGTCTAAGTAAACTACATGCAAAACTGCAATTTTATACAGAAAAAATGTCAGATATCTGGCAAAGTTACTCTAGGCAATATCAAAGTGTTATGATCACAATATGATACCCAATATTGATGGCAGTCTCCATTTTATCCCCAGTCAAAACCCAAATTTTAATTCCTGCTTGAGCAAGCTTGTCAATGCAATCAGGAACCTAACCAAAAAAAAAGGGGAGGAATTCTTTTAGGTCCTGTTCTAATCTATAAATATTCGCCTATGTAAGAAACATGAGGTATTTTTCTAACTCACCCCATTCTGGAGTTTGTCCTCTACTGCAGTGGAACCAAGGAGGATTAAATCCCTCTCAACTTCATCAGATGCTTCAGCAATAAGTGTTTCTTGATCTGCACTGACTGAGTTTTTGGCTTCAGAAAATTTCTTATCAAACTCCTTATATTCTTCTTCATCTAGTTCACGATAGGCTAGTACAAGGGTCCTAAGGCCTGCATCGGCATATTCATGCACATGCTTCATGGTTTTCTCTTCAAACTCTCCCCCATTCTTGGCAAGTCTTTCAAACATGACACTGCACATAGCATGACATGTGGCAAGTCAACATGATGAAAGGTAAAGTAAAACCTTCAAGAAAAATTAAGGATTTTACGGGTCAGTTTGTCTCAAACCTGTCGGCGCCTTTACTGAGTAGCAAAATTTTTCCATCTTCATCTTTCACTATCACTGACATTCGCTTCCTTGCACTATTAAACTCTAAAACATCTAGAAGTTTGTAGACCCTGCAAAATGAAAGCAGTCATTGAATAACTATTCTACTAATCAGTACTTGACATCAGAGAAATAAATTTTAAAACAAACAGTAGCTGTAAACAACTGAATCAGGTATACTGCATTATAGAATTCATTGCACTTAGCATCAATCAACATGATGAAACAAAATTGAAATCTCAAACACCATGACAGTTTCTTAGAAAGAACATGAACAAATATCAAAACATCAGGTACACTTTGTCCCTGCCTAAGGAAGTCAAAACTTAGGGACCCACTAGTGTAAGCCAAGTTCACCTATTCTAAAAAGAATATTTGGTCTAGGTTCTCACTGAAGCAAGGACTGGAAAATCTCATTAAACTTCATACCCCAGTGCAGCTCCTGACTTGGTACATATTTGGATTTCAGTTCCAAGGTCTGAACGGATGTTTAAAAAACTCGATTTACCCTCCAATCATGTTTGGCTGATCTACAACCCTCATTTTACAAACTGAAAATGTCTTCCAAAGCCCAGTTTTCCCAACACCATTCAAAATTAAATTTTTTAAATTAAGTCTGCAAATGGATCTCCAAACACAGTTTAGACCAGCAGTAGAACAGAAATTGCTACTTCAAGCTGTTTTATTTATTTATCAGATAACTTGGGAGGAACACAAAAATATAACTATAGCTGTCGCAAACAAGTAGTTATGAAGTAGCATGTGCCCTTTGCACTGAGAACCCAACCTAAAAATATTTGTATTCAATAGTAACAGGGGAGAAAAGCAGACAAAATTCTTTACTATAAAAAGACAAGAAATCATCAAAAAAACAAGCAATCGAAGAAACTGACCTTTCGACTTTCTTGCCAGAAACTAGATCCAGCTCATGAATTGACAAACTAGTCTGAGTCCTTTTGTAGAACTCAAAGCCAAGTTCTCTAGCTGCAATAACAAATGCTGCTTCATCTGGAGATTCAGCCTCATATGAGACTTTTCCCGTTTCTTCATCCACTTCAGGAATGGCTGTATGACATATTGCCAATAAGCGAAAAAACTTTTGGACAACATCAGCATTTGGCTCATTAACCCAGTTGCCATTCATTATCCTTTCATCTGAAAAATTAAAACCTTTGATGGGTGCTTTGGCATTAGAATCCCTGATCTCATCTAATTCTATACCATTATCCTGTTCATGTATCAAAGGCGAGCCTTTTCTTCTACCCATAGCCCTCTCAACCTCTGTAACACCACGTCCATAAGCCACCCCGGCAACCGAACATTTAATGAACTCCATTGAGTTGCAGGTCAGAGTTCCAGTTTTATCAGAAAGTATTGTGTCAACTTGGCCAAGTTCTTCATTCAAGTTCGAAGTACGGGCATGAGCAGGTTTGTCTGCTTCTTCATAATACATATGGATATCTTGATTGATGAAGATGCTCTGAAGGACTTTCACAATTTCTATTGACACATACAAGGAGATTGGAATAAAGTAGCTATACAACAATAAGGCTGTCAAGGAATGATATACTGCAGCCGCGGCTGATCTTTTAGGATCGAAGAAAATTGTAGAACTATCTGGTCTTAGATACCACCTTTTCATCAACCCATTCTTTAAATCATCTTTTGTTGTGATGCCAAAGACAATGGATCCAACAGATGACAATAGCAACAGAAGACAGAACAAGAAATATATCACTTTGTCCATCTTCTTCTCAATTCTGCTTCTCTTTGAAGGGGGAGCAGTAGAATTTTGTATTACTTTAGTGTCATGACCAGTGAAAATGACAGCTCCAAATATATAAGACGTATTACGGAGTTTAGAGTCTCTCAAAAGAAGTTGCTGAGGAGAAAGAGGATATTGATGCTCTTGAAAATCCAAGTTACCAATAAAAGAGTACAAATTTGCATTTGGATCTTCGCATTTTACTGTCCCATTGAAATCCTTGAAGCTAAGATCCTCTTGTAAGTAAGAAGTTACCTCCAATCCTTGTTTCAACTTCAAATTTGTCTCTCCATCCAAATTCATGGTCTCAACATAACAGACAGCATCTTCATAGCTGGATGAAAGCAATAGAAGGTCTGCTGGAAAGAATTCATCTTTCTCCACCTTCACTATATCCCCTACCTTCAGATTCTTCCACTCGGCATGCTCAAAAACACCATCACCTTTATGAACCTTAACTTTTCTATTGTTCACCTCAATATCCTGCAAAATTATTCCACTAACAAAATTACACACTCTCACTACATAATTTACATAAATACTTTCCTTAAAAAGTGCATGATATAATGTCTCAAACTTAAGTGTCAAATTGGAAGTTTTCTTTTTTTTTTTTATCATACTATAATGTCTAAAAAAGATGACCCAGTGTACAAAGCTCCCACCATGCAAGGTCACACAATCGGAGAGGCTATTTCTAAGATTTGAACCCGTGACCTTTAAGTCACATAGCAGCACCCTTACTACTACGCCTTGTATGCAACCCTCTTTTTTATCATACTATATTTAAATCAAATTTTCTAGAGTCTTCAAGTTCAGCAATTAATTTAACCTAGAATCTCAGATAACATGTTTGCAAATACTGGAACTATACCAACAAACTTTGCAGTTTGCACTTAACATGTGAATTATGACTTTATGAACAATGGTTTTCGTCAAGCCTCTGGACACTTCTAGTCCCAATAGATTTTCTCAGTTACATGAACTATATGACTCGCAAGAAAATAGTAGATTTAAACAAAACCTGGAAACCGTAAATAAGTAAAGGCATAGTGTGACTTGTTTTTGATTCTATGACACTTTTGCTGACACAAGGTTTTGAAATGAGAATGAACAAGTGGGAGAAAGTAGTAAAGTACCTGCTTTTTGCGATGCCAATCTTCAATACCTTCTTTCACCATGGTTGCACCAATAACAACTATCAGAGGAATGATAGCACTAACAGCAGAATAGGGTGCAAGGTCGGTGAAGGATAAGACACCAGTGACTAAAAAAAAAAAATTAGCCACTCTCCTAAACTGTTCAAACAGTGACTTAGGCAAGAAAGTAGCAAGAGTGTATTTCGTAGAACTGACAAAATTATCAGGATAATTCTGAATTACAGCCTCAGGAGCATTTGGTTCATTGCAGAAGACAACCCTGGAATATCCTCTTCCTCCAATATTTGAATAATCCTCTTTGAATGATGATCTACCACATGTGAATGAATAGATCTTGCTGAGGTGCAGCTTTCTTCTTCTTCTTTCCTCCCTCATTTTTTCTTCTTCCTTCCTTACCTCGCTTGTGTGTGTCTATATATATATATATATATAAAGAAGAAGAATAGATGATTTGAGTATCAAGAGGTAGATGAACCCTGTAAAATGAACTGGTTTTGCTCTTTCCCAAAAGCTGGTCTGAACTGAAAATTCCAGAAGTAGCAGTAAAAAATGGAAATTCTTCACAAATCTCAGAGCAGGAAAGAGATTCAGAATGCTTATTACTTAAAAGTTGCTCCTTTTAAGAGTCAAATTCCAATATTACTTGCCCCCACAAAAGTCCAGAACCCTCCCCTGTAGCTGAAGTACCAAAGGGGGCCAAAAAAAAAAAATTGTGTGTATGAGTATAGAAAGAGAGAGGTGATAGATATAGAAAGAACCCCAGAAAAACTCTTTTAAAGACCCAGAAATTTAATGAGGGAATGAATGGCGCGTTCAGAGAAATGTCAAATCTTTACACGAAATGAGGAAAAAACCCAGAAGAGAATACTATCAACCCCAAGTGAGAGCCAAAAAAAGAAATAAAATTCAGAGGGAAGATCAGAAAATAAGAGATAGAAATTAAGAAATGAAAAATCTTCTGTGGAGTTGGTATTATTATTATTTTTGTAACGATGGCGTAAGGAGAAGCTTTGAACAAAGACTTGAATTAGATCTGGCATCTTTTTTGACTTTGCAATGGACGTCAAAAATATGATGAACGCGCATTAGCGTGACGAATTCAAATAAAGACTAGTTTTCCAGTAAAAAACAGAGCCATTGGGAAAAATAATTCTCCACTCAAAGAACCCAAAAAAAAAAAAAAAAGTGGATCGATACGTAAACAATACGTAGAAATGGAAATCGTCAACACGTAAATTTCCCCGGAGAAAGGAAGGACGGGAAAAAAAAAACAGAAATGGTGGGTTTTTTTTTTTTGGGTTGTATTTCGCGGGAAAGCTACTGAGCTCGTCAACGGTGGATCGGTGACTGAGCTGTCTCTGTCTTAATAATGAAGCTTGCAGAAATTAAATTAAACTCAGAATAAAGAGACGAGTTTCATTTTAATAATACCAGTGTGAAAACTAAAGACGAGGCTCTAATTATAAATAAATACACTAATAATAAAACAGAGAAGAGAGAGCTTAAGGATTTGTCTTCTTCTAGAAAATATGAAACACGTTACCTTTAGTTTCTTCTTGCTAATCAGCAATCAAAACAGGGACAACAGACAGCGATACCTAGAGAGAGAGAGATAAACTAGTATATATATACTATATAATATTATTTAACCTTTAATTATAATAATATTAAGGAGTGTAATAACTAGACAACTGAAGATGATGAAGAATAAGAACAGGAAGATGGGGATGAAGAAGAAGAAGTTGTTTGGGGGTTTTTTTTTTTTTTTTGGTGAATTGATCAACATTAATGTGCGCCGTCATGTGAGGGAAACTAAGTGCAATTACTATGAATGAACATTGAATTAGACAGATAAACCCATATAGTACGCAACCACACGCAAAGACTAGTCAAAATCTCAATTTTTTTTTTTGTTTTTTGCTTTTTTACCATTCATAGTTTGCGAGGTGGCATAATAAAACTGGAATGAGAAATACTTGGTTTGAGGCTGGAATCCAAGATTTAATAATGAGAATAGTCTAGATTGAAATTCAGAGTATATAATAGTTTTAAGAATACATAATTTTAAAAAAATTGAATACATTTCTTCAATCCTATAGTTGAAAACTTTAAGTAATCCTTATATCCTTGATATAAAACGTATGTATAGAGTTAATCTTAGTTTTAAATGTAAGATAAATTTTTTATATTTGTCAATCTTTTTCTAATTTATCCATATTGATGATCCTTTAACAATAATCAAGAAGAAGTGGGGATAAGAGAATTAAAAAAGATTATTAGAGTGTTTTAGAAAATATATGTCATATTAATTAATTTAACCAATTTTATTAATTTAATTAAATTAAGTAAATATATTTTATATTATGAATCGTAAGAGTATTTGTTTTGGTGCTACATCGTAATTCATTATCCTCCCAAATTTAGAAGATATGTTTCCACCATTGAAGGTAGTTTTGAGATAGGCTTCCATTAATAAGATTTGTTTTCCACTTTCAACTACCTTAACAAAATAAAAAAGAAGCGGTTTTATTTTTCATCATACCAGAAGAAACGATTACCTTATTAAATTTTTCTTTAATTCTAAATTCTTTTTGAAATTCACCCATATTAAATAAAATTTTGAATGTGAGAAAAAAATATGAGGAGCTACATTTAAATATTAATTATAAGGGAAACAATTATCAAATAAGCATTAATTATTCTTCTAATGATTTATATTATGTAAAAGAATTCTTCTAGAATGTGGCTTATATCTGGACTGAAAGAAGTAATGATTAAAGGGGTATGTTTAGAAAACCAATACATATTTTTTTATAAATAACTAATTTAATTAATTTTTAACATCTATAAATTAGTTATGTAACTTTTAAAAAATATACTAGTATATAACTGTACATATATAATACTAAAAATACATTAAGAAGAACAAAATTTAGTTCAGGTTCTCTAATCATGCTTTTTATTTTGCTACTTAATTATTAGTTATTAAAATATGTATGTGCATTTGTAAATTTACTTACGAACACTTGTAAATTTTTTTAATAAGCTCATACAATATAAATTATGATTTATAAATTTTCATGTAGGTGCTTTTTTTTTTATTGTTATTGTTAGTTGTTAAGATTAGAATTGGTAAATTTGCATATAAACATTTGTTATTTTGCAATTGTTATGATTAAAAATGTGTATGTGCACTTATAAATTCACTTGTATTTTTAAGCATAGACATAATAATATTATCCAAATTTTGGGAGAATATGTTAATTATCTCACTAATACTATCTCCCGGTATTAATATAAGATCTCGTTCGTAGTGTAAATTGTACTACGAATAAGATCTTATATTAAGGATCAACAGAGTACTTTCTCAGTGTAATTTCATCTTGAGATGTTAGAATGAGATGTTGCATATGAATTTTTTCTTGTAAATTCAGACAGAAAGATTACCCAATTATTATGGCTCTAATAATAGATACACTTTTTGGTCAAAAAATGTGATTTTTACCCATGCATGCTGACTTTTTTTTGGTTCTCACGCTCCTGCCTTGAACTTTGAGTAATCATAGTTTAGCTTAATGCGGTAAATGTGATTACATTTTAGTGATTCTTTAATGTTTTAGATAGTGTAATGGATTTGATGCGTTTGTTTGGTCCAAGATTTTATGCAAAGCCCATAATTAACATTAGCGATTAAGATAAATAAAAATGTAGAGTAATATGTTGGTATTACATTTTTTTTTGGTCAAAAATATGAGATTTTATGCAAAGCCCATAATGAACATTATCTAGTTTTATACGCTATACAATACAACCCATTGATTAAATACTTTTAAAATATGATAAAAAAAGGGTTTTCAAATTGACCAAAACCATTTGGCCAAAAAAAAATTGACCAAGACCACACAATAAAAAAAATCAGCAATAATTTGGACCAAAACGACTTTAGAATTTTATTTATATTTATTCTAGAATGTTATAATTTTGGACCTATTCTTGCTTTCTCATTAGGAACTTAAATAGACTGCACAAATTCGTGCCAGGAAAATAAGACTCAAGATCAGATATTCATTCTAGAATGTTAAAAGAAATTAACTCAAGCATATCTTTCTTACATATATGTGAACCATTCAAAACCCTCCAAACTATCTTGCAGAGACGCACAAGAAAAAAAAAACATAATTATATAGAGTCTATATTTAAATTGGAAAATTCTAATTAACTCCCTTCAAAATTTGAAAATTCCAAATCAGTAATTTTGACTAAAATGTATTGCCATTTACTTATCAACTATATTGAAATAGCTAATGAAGTATAGTAATCAAAACTGTTTTGGGATTTTGATAAATTGATGAAACTAGGGTGTTCCCCTGTGCGGTGCACAGGCCGTGGGCATCCGATCATCGATATGTCGAGGTAAGTACTACGGAGTTGCTTGTTGTGTGATATTTAGGGATTGTTTTTGTTTTGGCTTTGTGTTTATAAGAGTTTTCTATATTATTCCTTCTTTCTCAATTCTAGGCTGAAAAATGTATTACTTAATATATGTGCAAATATATGTTATTGTGTGTTTTGTAGTGTCATTCCTAAGAAATGAGTATTTTTTTTAATTAAATGGACATTATTGAAACTTGTTTGTTGATAGTTGTTGATTATACATTCGATTTGGAGATTGGTTAATTGATTGGGAAATATCACTACTAAATGGATGAAGCTTTTCATGTTAGATAATGTAGTAAGTTCTTATAATAAGATTTGGAGGCTGAGTTTATTTGAAGTTCATTCCACGCGAGAGAAGGCTTTGGTGTTTTTTAGGTCGTTGACTTATCTGTTGGCACCTCCTCGGTGTCCCTCCCCAACATATAATGGTACTGGCTTTCTTGATGAAGATATGGATCAAGTGTGATCTTGGTGAGAGTAGAGCAGCTGTGAACACGTGTTGTTCCTGTTTGAAAGATAGAGTGTGTTGTTAGTGGATATGCTTTAGTAGAGATCCTATGATGTGGTGTTTGTCCTTGTGTATGTGTCCAAGCTATCGTCCTACCTCCGCATCTTTTGATGATGCAGAACTGAATGAGCATGATGAGTTATGGGAGATATTACATATTAAATTCTCATTGATGTCTATAAGGATTGCAAATCTCGAATGTGTCATCCGTCCTGATGGAAGCAAAGTGGGCACTATGCCACTGGACTTAACATTTATCACAATGTGACCTTCAGCCCTTATTGTTGCCGTTAGAGTGTTCCATAGGTATGTTTTTCCCGTGCTGCCATACTCGTAGACAAACTAGACGTCACCATTAGTATTGTTGACAACCCTCATTATCTGTTGGAATGTCCTAGCTTGCTCGTCTGTTAGTAAGGCCGTTAGCTTCGCTGCCTCTACTGCACAATTGTCCCTGTCAAAGTTGAGTTCTTGGAGAACTAGATTGTTTGTAGTGTCTATAATGTGTTCACCTCTTGGCTTTGGCATGCAAGCACAATCATTTAGAGACCGTCCATTCTTGAACAACAGTTTCTCAATCTCTAGCAATTCTAGCTCCTCCTTGTCTACGTCGCTGACCTGTAACTCTGTTTGAGAAGTAGTTTGTTAAGTGTCATGATAAGCTCTTCCCAAAATGTTTCTTTGTTTGGTAATAAATCTTGAAAATGAGTAGCTTTGAAGCTATGTTTCGTTTCTTTTCTTTTTTTTTTGGCATTTTGTGCTATTTGGAAAAGAATTTTAGTAAATATGTATGTCATATATGTATATACACACATCATTCGTTAGAGATATATTGCTAAGAAGGTTTTTTGTTCTAAAATCTAAACATTTACCTTTCTTCAATCTATTATGTATAAGCATATATTTTTTCCTTGGAATGGGTGCTCCTTTTTTATGGAAGTTTTTATATCAAAACAAAAGAATTGAAGCCAACTCTCACATTAAAACCATGTGAAACCTGGGTGGTTTTTTCCTATGTTTTCTTGCTAATGTCAGTTTGGAGCCAAACAAATAAAATGTTCAAATACTAAAATCGTAGACACATTCTTTCGTTTGTTTTTAAAAGGGACAAAAAACCTATTAGTGCCATTACGAATCTGCTGGGATTAATTAAAAGGAATATTCTTCTAGAATTTTTCATGACAGAAGTTAGACCAGCATTCACAAATCTTCACATGTCAATGTTAAATTTCAATAAGTAAAGTAGGACTTTGGTTGCAAACGTTGCAAATTTGTGACACTCATCATCGCTCTATAATTCACTAATCTATATATACTAATTTAATTTGCAACTAATTTTCTAAAACGTATTATGCAACAATTTAAAACAAAAAGGGTAGTTATGTAATTTTATTATTATTCAAAAGCATATTACTAACTCTTCGTCACAACCACTGTAATGAATTGTTGTTTAAAAAAAATAAAGCCTTTTAAATTCTTTTTCTGTTAAAATTTTTGCAAGACAAGTGGTACCTAGGAATCGGGGGTCATGACGTGGAATATATAACAGGTCCTCACAAATCAACTGCTTTGTCTGTTCCCAAACCATTGATGGATTTGAAAGGAATGACACATTAGCATGTTTACAAATAATCGACGCAAGTATTATCCGGTTGCCTAAAAAGAAGCCGCTTTTATGGCATCAATGTACTCTTGATCATCATCGAGCAAGCCAAGTACATAGCAAGCTGCTCTAAATGTTGGGTGGATGACACCGTTCACCGTTTTTATCTCCTCGTAGGATTTTGGGGCCTTTTCCTTTGTGAGTAGCATACGTAGATAATAAGTCTTACCTTGAGACGAGGAGGCATGGGTAATTCTACCAACGGAGAAACCTCTCTATCTCAACTTCTATGCCCTCTTTCACTTGTTGAATGTGTAGTGCTAGGAGACTTCCACATATGTCAATGTCTTTGCAAAATCATCATCTTTATTTTAAGCTAGCCATGTGAGGAACATCAACTCCTTGATTCTTTGCTTTTGTAAGAGTGTAGGAATCTCCTGTGTTCCTGAGTAGAATACAAGTTGGTGCTCGGGTAGGTGGAACCTCAATCTTTCAACTGAAGGGTGTCTATGGTGGATGTTGTACGTGAATATTCTCCAAGCACCCTCATATGAGGAAATATAACTACAATTGAGATGATGTGTGATCTCATCAAATGATTGTTGGGATTCGTGGAAGCTATCATTATTGTGCATGCCTGCAATGACTTGGGTTTTTCCCTTTACTAATGTATTTGAACAAATACTTGATTGCCCTTGACTGGTTTGTTTTCTCGACATTGAGGTGCCCCTGGAAAAGCTTCAATAGGGTCAGGTTATAAGGCACCACATTTCTGTTGTCTAGTTGTGTGCCTTTCTTTTTAACTGTGTTACCATCGTTCCTCCTCCTATATGTGGGGTAGCCCTTATCATCGAGAATTGTGTGGTCAACAAATTTCCGTGGAAAGTATTTGGAGCACTTCCCTTCTTTCATGCATGGTGATTTAGGGTTTACAGTACCACAGGGTTCATGCATCATGTAGTTGGTTACTAGGTCATAGAGCACAGGATCTGCATCCTTATCAGGTATCTCAACTGAAATAATCTTGTCAATATCCTCTGGGGATTTAGGCTTTACTGCTAGGTCTAGGAATAATATGATGTGGGCATGTGACAACCCTCTCTTCTGAAATTCAATTGTGAATATCTTTGTGTCATGAGATGAAGCTAAGAAATAAAATGTAGCACCCACTTTTAGTGTTCTCATGAGAACATTGCATTGTTAACAATGCTGGTAATTAGATGAAGGTTACCTGCTTTGATTGAGCTGAACATCTCTCTGCTCTGTATGACTTTTATTTGTGCCTTGAGCTTTATGTTAAACACCCTGCTTAATATGTCTAGATGATCTGATGGTTGGAGCATGTTTTTGTCACAGAATCGTTTGACCTCAAGCCACGTGGGGTTGCATGTGAAAGTTAAGAAGAGGTTGGGATAGCCAGCCCATTTGCATATCGCCATTGCATCTTGGTAGTTTTGAATCATACATTGCACATCCAATAAAAGATTAGGGGAGGATTATCCTCTTCCCCGTGCTTGATGCATCATTCACCACGTGATATCACATATGTCAAGCCTTTATACAGATCCACCCTTATGTCTTTTTGGTGTCTCCATATGTAGGACAACCTTTCACATTCCACCATTGCAAATCCGTCAACTATGAATAGTTGCAGAAGCCACTTTAGATGGAGAAGCGTAGATTGTTCTGCACACCGGTCCATCAATATGATGGCCATGTACTCTCAAATTGTCATTGTGTTTCTCTTTTTTGGTGTTGCTAGTGTGTGATCATTATGTTCCATGTTTGAGTGGTACCCATTATTGCCATAGTGAAAAATAAAAGGGTATTGAAGGGGTAGATATGTGTTGTGTAGTTCGTCAATGATCAATAAAGTACCTTCCTTCTTCTCTACTATTATATCTCTCTTGAAGTAGGACCTATCAAAGTCTCCCACTACCAGCACTGCAACTTCCAATGCTATAGGAAGGTCATAATTTCTTTGTTGTTTGGCTTGTTTGCCTGATAGTATTAATCCTAATGTCAGTATGCTCATCATGCTTTATTATTTCTGCAGCCATCCTATACTGCCTTACCAAACTATTATTCTGGTCAAGATATGTTTTGATGTCCTTGACTATGTCTATATCAATATTTGCACCATCTGGGTTACACCTGCATGTAGACAATTGCATGACGAATGAGGAGAAGCATGTAATATTGTATATTTTGATGGGATGTTGGAAGAATATAGTGTTTATGTTATTTTTCACCTGGCTACAGCAATTCAATTTGCTATCTCGTTGTTTGTGTCATATATGTATAGTTGTGAGTACATTAGAGTGAGTCCATAAGGAGGCAATAAGCTACCCAGGTAATAATAGTTCTAACCACACATTTTGAATGAATATGGTCCTCGACCATTTTGATTAATTGAATGGTCTATCTTCCCTCCCATGGATGTGAAACAAAACATATTATTCTACACTCTTATGTTGGCCAAGAACTTTTTGGTTTTCCGATTATCCTTGTTGAAAAAGAGCCAACTCAGTTCTGGTGGTGGTGCCTTGAAGAATGGCATATTGATCTTTCCATGACCACAATACATTGAGAATAGTGGGTACTCTGAAGTTGGGGTCCTTTGTATTCTCTCATTGTACCATAGTAGTGTGCCACAATATTGACGCTCATAAATAGGATTACCCTTGTCTAGATAGCCTATCTCTGCAAATGTTGCATTGACCCATGAAACGTCCTGAGGTAAGTTATCTTCATCATCCCAATCCTCTTCAAGTGCACATGCATTTCCTGTGATGCAACATCAACATTTTCAGCACTAATGCTAACAACATCTCTTAGTGCTATATATTCATATTCATTTACCTTCTTCGCAAGAGTCCTAATACTGGTTCATTTTGCCATTCTTTTTGACGCTTTTTCAACTGTGTGCGTTGTAGGAGGTATGATGATGTGTTAGATAAATTGTGTTTCGAGGATGTTGTGGCCATAGTGTGGTAGTCACTATAGGATGCCATGCCTCCAGTTTATGGTTGTTACTGATGGGGTATCAAGGATTTTTATGGCGCCAAAAAAGTCTTTTTGTGTCAACACCCGTTTCCATTTTGATATACGCAAGTAATAGAGACCAAGTTCCACATGCACACAAACAAGTACATATATACTGATAAAAGTATTCGTTTACAATACAGAGTCGACAATATTTACCACTATTACAAAATATTCAAAAGTATTTCAAACATAAACTAACTATAACCACAAACTTTGAATTTGCCTTGAAACACATGCCAATCACTTCCCTATGTCTACATTTTTGTCTTTCAATCCACTAGCACCCATTAAGATGTTTGTTTAGAAACATAGGTGAGATTCCAAGGAATCCCAGTAGAAACATGCTATCGTTAGTATAAAACGCAAAATGTAAATATGATATGCGTCATGTATACACCAATTAAAGAACAATATAAACACATTATTGTCATGTAGACATGAGTAGGGCCCAGCCCCACTAATCGTACACCAGTTGGATTCTTACCCAACTCCTAATGTAAGTGCACCTCCGACACTAACTGCCCCTCTCTAGGCAAACCATGTTGATTAATATAGTACATTTACAAACAATGGCATCCACACAATCATATAAATCATGGCATGATGTATGAAGAATAATGTTCATACCTCAACTCTATCAACCCCTTTTCGCTTGCCTCGTAAAACGTGTCAACTTTCAGCTCCCGGCTCATCCTAAAATATTACGTGTACAAGAAATAGGTCATAACCTATCTAATGATCATTTTAGACACTTCCCCAGGACCCCGGTTTAGCCGTGCCGTACTCGGCCTGATTGTAATTTTTTCAAAATTTTGACTAGGGCTATTTTGACGTATTTTTGCCCAAGGAATCGATTTTTGAGTTCAGAATTACCAAATTCAATGTCAAATTATGAAATTGCTCTTGACAACCCTACTTTTAGTGTTTTAGGGGTATTTTCGTAATTATGTTTTTTCGGGCTTTTCCGAGAAAGTAACCAACTGTAAGTCTACCTAATTTTGCCTCCTGAACTCAATGAAATCATCAAATTATTGAAAATCCAACTCCTTCCCTCCAGAACAGTGCTGGCCAAAATATGTCTCAAGAAAAGGGAAAAATGCGCTTTTGTGTTTTAACCTCTAAAGTTTATGCCTTTTCACTTCTAATCCCTTATTAAGCCATTTAAACACATACTCACCATGATTTAAAGAAATTTGGGCAGCATAAACCCTTTAGAGTTAGGGCTTTCCAAATTTACAAACTCAATAAAAAATCACTAAATCCAATCATAAACATCAACAACAACAATATACTAGTATGGATTTGAGATTTATGAAGTTACCTCTTAAGTTCTTAAACTTTCTCTCTCTAGGTGTCCTCCTCTCTCTCTCCTTGAGCTCAAGATTTGCTTGTTAAACCACGGATTTCATGGAAAGGAAGAGATTAGAGAAGAGCTTATGGAATATTAGAAGGAAAAATCTTAAGAAATCTCCACTTACCTTAAGCTTTTTCTTCTTCCTTCTTACTAAGCTTAGGATGTTCTTAAGCTCTCTCTCTCTCTTATTTCTTGTTGCTAGGCGCAAAGAAGGAAATGAGAAAGATGAAGCTTAGGCTTCACAAATATCTCACCTTTGCCCTTATTTAGCTTTATTCCAAAAATAACTTTTATGACACCTATTTGTACTTGACTTTATCACTTTCCAATTTGTGTCATAAACCTGACTTAAAGTTGAACTAATTCTCTCCCTTGGTTAGCACATGAAAATGACGGCTAGGAGCCCTCTTCCAACACCAAGTTGGACTTCAATTCCATTAGTTAAGCTATATGTGCACAATATTATATTTTAATCAAATTTCCACATGTGCTCATCTCTAACAATTCTAATTTAATCCTCTTGACTTGGATTAATGACACTTGACATATCTTAATCCTAACAACTATTTTAGGATCAATTATTTTTTCTATTTTTGGACCTTAATATTGGGCATTTTAAATTACCCAAATCAATTCCATAATTATTTCATCCATTTTCTCATGAATATGAACATTTCTAAAATTCATAAATTTTAAATTCATGAATATTCACCATTTTATTAAATTTCAAATAATTACAATATATTTGATAAATATAAAATTGGGGTGTTACATTTTGCATTCTTTTTGTGTAACCCCCAGTATAGTTTTAGAAATTATTTGTTCACCATAGCTAATGTGCCCTATAAGGTAGTTTAATTTCATCTTCATTACCACACCTTTTTTGTTTTGTAAAAAGTTCATTATTTGTATAATATTTACTAATTTCCTTGGGATAGTTGAGTGTTAATAGTATAAAAACATAATCATTTGTCTTAAATATATTATTGGAATGATTGATTATTGATAGGTTAAATATTATATTTGTGTTAGAGGATAGCCTTTGCCATCATTAATTTATTTTTTATTAGTAATGCATATTTTTCTCTTGAATTAGTTTAGCATTTATTTTTCTAAATATTATTATTTTATTTTTTGCCATGCATAAGAATTATTTTCATTGACAAATGATAGTAAAAATCTTAATAAATTATTAAAATGACAAAAAGTTACTTCATGTGATTTAATATTATAAATCAAAATTTTAAGGGAGTTAAATTTAAATTTTGACATGTCAAAGGGATTATTTGTAATTTATCAAAGTTTGGGGAGTTCTCTGCAACTGTTCAAAGTTCATAGGGGTTTTATGAAATTAGTAATTTATATAGGATGCCACGTGTCCTCTCGAAATATGACGTGGTAATTTCCGTTAAAAAAATGATAATTTAACAATAAGGGGTTAATAGTTTAAAAATGAAATGTCAAGGGCGTTAAATTTGAACTTTAAAATGTCAGGGAGGTTATACAACCGACCCAAAGTTCAAAGGGATTTTATATAATTTAGCCTAATTTTAAATAATTATCATTGAATGGGGGTTACAATTTGTTTTTAATAAATGGAGCGGAAAAAATCAATAAATATGGGGGTCACAATTTGTTTTAATTAAATGGAGCAAATCCACACAAAACTATTTCACCGGCATCTACCAAGGAGTTTATACCCAATTGGTGCAAGAAAAGTATACTAAATTAATAATCCTTAAAGCTAGAGACCTCTGGTATGCCTTCTTCTAAAACTTGTGGGCATTTAAGTGTGGAGCCTTTTTTATGGCATTTAAATGACCATTTTAATAATGGGCAATTAAGTGGTTTTTATGGGAGTAATGGGTGGAATAATGGACAAATAAGCAATCATAGGCATTGTTGTCAAACTCGCGAGTCAACTCGCCGAGTTTGATGAGTTTACGTTTTTAGCTAATAAAATCGAGTTAACTCACTTATGGAATCGTTCTATACATAAACCCAGTCAAACTCGGTTTCAACTCGGTCAAACTCGGTGAACTCACCATTTCAAAACCGAGTTCAGTGAGTCAGAAATATGGGTAGTTGAAGGCAGGGATCTGGATAGAAATTGACTAAAAATCTTCAAAAAAAAATATATATAAGCTAGTATAAAGTTAAAAAAGAAAAATACATAACACTCATACAACTTGCCCTATTTTAAGCTTGTAGACCTTGTGCTGCCTCCCCACTGTCTTTCTTTCCCAAGTTCGCAGCTTTTATTTTTCGTTTTGCAGTTAGCGTCGTTGCCTTTGCTTGTTCTTGCTGGTTTATGAGAAAAAGAGAGAAAGAAGACACAGAACGAAGAAGAGAGAATGGAGCCTGGAGAGAGAGAAAAACAATTGCAAAGATCAATTAAATGTGAGCTTTCGATTTTGACATACAACAAATGCAAAGTAATGATCTATTTCTTGTGATCTGTGAGGATTGAGGAATATGTACTATATAGTATGCCTTCATTTCTTATGGTATGTGTGGATTGTATTGTATCACTGTGTGCTTCAGCCCTTCACGTGATTGTCCCTTTTTTTCGATTTTTTCATTAAAATTGGTTCTTGATTTAGGTGAAAGTTGGACTTGTGAGGCTACACTTGAGTTCCAACTTCCAAGCAATACCGAGTCCTGTTGCAAGACGCTTGAGTATTTGTGACACAAAGGATAGGTTTTTTTTTTGCCAAGTAAAGCAAAGGGTCAAAATTCATATCATTAAAAACTAGAAAGAGACGTTGCCCATCTGAAGGATTCAGGAGTCAAGTATTTTCTCCTTTTCTTGACTTTTCCATTGCTTTTAATTAACAAATATTTCATTATTATTATATTGTGTTCATCAAAATCACGAGGGAGTAGGGAGTTTGCACATTATGTGAACCTTTTTTTTAACAGTGAGATATTTTTTTGTTATTGTTTAATGTGATCCCTGTAATAGTATTTTATTCATTAAACTCTATCCTACATTAAATAAACTATGTCCTTAAGAACTGACAAACTAAGGTGAAACTTATTTTTTACCTTTGGATATTAGATGTCTTTTTTGGTTGCCTCTTTTTTCTTAATTTGAAAATTTCTTCTTATTGCTTATTAATTAGGTAATATATTAAATTGAAGATGTCTTCAAGTGCAAAGGAAAATACTGGAAAAAAAAGTTATTGCTGCAAGAAAAAATTATCCAGGTAATAGATCTGATATAGAATGGAAACACGGGATGGATGTTGATGGAAATGGCAAAAATGTGAAGTATAATTCTTGTGGAAAAATTGTTAATGAGGGTATTTATAGATTCAAAAATCATCTAGCATGCACTAAAATAGATGTTGAAGCTTGTGGCAATGTTTCTGAAGAAGTAAAGACCACAGTATTGCAGCTTGTTTATGATGCAAGATGTGCTTCATCTAAGAGGAAAAAACAATGGGTTGATATCGGTGATGAAGATGATCAAGGTGCACAAGCACAAGTTGAGTCTCAAAATTCAGGGAAAGGGCTTATGAATTTCTTGAGAAATGCAAAAAATAGTAGCAAAGGGGTAGGCAACACACAATCAACCATTAATCATATGTTTAAGATAGACTTGAGGAAAGAGGCTTGTCAACAAATAGCTCGATTTTGTTATACAAGTGTTATACCTTTTAATTGTATAAAAAATCCTGAATTTACAAACATGTGTGAAGTTATAGGAAGATTTGGCCAAGGATATAAGCCTCCTTCTTATCATGAGATTAGAGAAAAATATTTGAACTTGGAACTAAAAAGCACACAGGCCTTGCTTGAGAATTTTAAGAGTGAATGGACAACAACAGGTTATTCCATAATGTCTGATGGGTGGACTGATAGAAAAGGTGTTCAATTTGTAATTTTCTAGTGAATAGTCCGAAAGGGACAATATTTTTATATTCATTAGATACTTCTGAAATTTCTAAGATAGCTGATAAAGTATTTGAGATGCTTGACGAAGTTGTGGAAAAAGTTGGTGAAAAAAATGTGGTACAAATAGTAACCGACAATGCTGCAAATTATAAAGCAGTTGGGCAAAAATTAATGGAGAAAAAAAACATTTGTATTGGACTCCATGTGCAGCCCATTGTATTGACTTAATGTTGGAGGACTTTGAAAAGAAAATTATATTGCATAAAGAAACCAATAGCAGGGGTAGAAAAATCACAACATATATTTATACAAGATCAATGCTCATTAGCCTTTTGAGAAAATACACAAATGGAAAAGATTTAATCAGGCCTGTTGCAACTCGATTTGTGACTACATACCTGACTTTGTCATGTCTTAATGAGCATAGAGTACCACTAGTAAATTTGTTTAATTCTCAAGATTGGAAGGATAGCAAATTTTCATCTACCAAAGATGAAAAAGAAGTAGCAAAAAGTGTTATGGACAATAATTTGTGGAAGAATATTGTGACATGCCTTAAAGCTGCTGCTCCTCTTGTTAAAGTTCTTCGCTTAGTGGATTCAGAAGAGAAGCCAGCTATGCGATTCATATACGAAGCCATGGAAAGTGCGAAGGAAAAGATCAAACAAAATTTTAATAGTGTTAAAAAAATGCAAGTATTAAATTAAAATTTTGTATTTAATTTTATTATGCAAGTTTTATGTTTTTATAACTTGATTTTTTTTTTGTGGAATGACCCTTTTTATTTATTTATTGTGATTTGTGATAGCTATGAGCTTGTATGGAATATAATTGATGAGAGGTGGGAAGCTCAACTACATAAGCCTTTACATGCAGCGGCATACTACCTCAATCCCTATTTCCATTATGACACTAATGTTAAGCCTCATTATATGATTAAACAGGGATTATATGATTGTTTGTCAAGAATGGTTGGGGATCAAGATGAGCTTAACAAAATTGAGTTTCAGTTGACTAACTTTCATAATGCAAGAGATATGTTTGGGCGTGAAACTGCACAAGCATTAAGAAAAAAACTTCCTCCAGCAGAATGGTGGGATTCTTATGGAGATGGATGTCCAGAACTTAAAAGAATAGCAATTCGTATTCTTAGCTTATGTTGTAGCATTTCTGGCTGTAAACGTAATTGGAGTGCTTTTGAGATTGTAAGATTTTTACCCTTTTTTTTAATTTTCAACATAACTTTGCTTAAATGTTAGAATAATAATGAAGTTTTTTTTTCCTTCAATTTTTTTTTAGATTCATACAAAAAAAAGAAACCGTTTGCATCAAAAGAAGATGAATTATTTGACATTTGTCATGTGCAATTTGAAACTCACAAGGAAGCAAAAGAGTAGAGCTTTCAATTATGATTTTGATTATATCTATTCTGATGATGAATGGATTACTGAAGGAATGATAGATCGAGACGATGTGGAGGAAGAGGATGATGAGGTTCTTCAACCTCATGAAATTAATGAGAATATGGCTAATCCATTATTTGGAGCTGACTTGAATGTTGATTTTAACATTAATGATGTTAGAGCAAATTATAATGGTGATGACGACTCGGGTGAAGCAAATGGAGATTATAATGGCGAAGGCGAAGAATTTGAAGAAAATGGAGATAATGATAATCCAACATTTGATGATCTTTGTTGAATTTATAATTATTTTTATTTAATTATGTTTAGTGAGTTTATATTAGTACATGAACTTCGTATAAATTTTTATGTTAAGTATGATAAATTATGAATGTTAATGAATTTAATTTCAGTTTTTTAGATTTAAATTATATTTAAACCAAATTGTTGTCATCTTTAGTATTTTAATTATTTTATAATATAAATTTAATTGTTATTTATTAACAAAGGTAAACTATTACGAGTTTACGTTTCCAAGTTTACATTCCCCTTACGAGTTTGTTTAAACTCACGAGTTTGACAACATTGGTCATAGGTAATTATTGACATTTAAATGACGATTTCAATAATGAGAATTTAACCAATAGTTATGGGAATAAGAATAAGTAGTCATAGGAATGGTTTCAAGACTTTGCGGTGCTTTTTTTCTCACACCGTAATGCATTTACAAATGTCTCAATGTTAATATTAACACTTAATAATACTAGTGGTGGTGGTGGTGTTATTATTAATAGTATTATCTAGTAAAATTTATTATGTTAATTTTTTAATTAATCTTTTTCATCTCTTTTTTTTCAGCCGTCTTCCCATTTAATACCTGCCTCTAATTTTTTTCTTTCTGTTTTATATTGAGGCCACCTTCAGATTATCCAAGTATATATTTTAATTAATAATAGAAGTAGAATAATAATAATAATAATAATAATAATAATAGTAATAATTTCATTTTGAAGCATAGTTCTTGTTTTATTTAGTAAATATATCTAATATAGATTAAAATGTAGTGTTGATCATGAATTTGTATATGTTGTGCACAACTTACAAAATATGTCCCTATTATTCAGTAAATATATCTAATATATATTAAATTAGAATGTTGATCATGATATTGTATATAGGGAAAATTGTGTAAAAATCCCTCATTGGCAACTTATTTGCCAAATGGGACCTTCGCGTACAGATTATCTTCCACGTGTGCATAATATCTTCCCTGGTGTGCAAATGATTTTCCCTGTGTGCAAAATTCTTCCCTATACGTGTGTAGATATCTTCCCTCCATGTGCTAGAAATCTTCCCAGGTCCCATTTAACAAATAAGTTGTCCATAAGGTCTTTTTTAGCAATTATCCCTTGTATATATTTTGTATACAATAAAAGGTCAGGGGGTTAAATTTGAACTTCAAAATGTCAGGGAGATTACATACAACTGGCCCAAAGTTCAGGGGGATTTTATATAATGTAGTCTACTTTTAAATAATTATCATTGAACGGGGGTTACAAATTGTTTGTTATAAATGGAACAAATAAAATCAAGAAATATGAGGGTTACAATTTGTTCTAATTAAATGGAGCAAAAGCACACAAAATTATTTCAACTGTTCAGCGCTTAATCAACGAATGGGTCAGATTCAGAAGGTGTTGAAGGACTAATTGATGGTTGGCTGTTGGGGTTGTTTAGATATGGTAGGGAAAACAAAGGCAATGGGGCCAAAGAGTTCGGAAGGGACAAGATACAAGCCATGGTTCTTGAGGTTAGTGCTTTATTCAAATTTCAGAGCCTTTCTACTAATGTCATTTTGAGTTTGAGATTCGGGAATGGTCAGATGATTCTTCTTGCTGCTAATTTCTTTATGTCGAGTATATATGATTGTCTAGAAGAACTGACATTAATTGTGGCTTGCTTAATCTGGAGTTATTGGGTGGCTATTTATCTTTCTAATCTAGCCAGAGGACATCCTGAATCGGTAATTTTCATTCAAGTTGTCATAATACTACTAGAATTGGTAAGGAAGGTTTTTAGGCTGGGAAGTGTAGGGAAGGATGTTCATAGCCTTGAAAACAGAGCTTCTGAGTATTTTTATAAGATTGGTTATGCTAGGATTGAGGCATCTATATGCAGAAGGGAGGTAAATCTTTTTGCTGTTCAAGCTTGCAAAGTATGGTTAATTGATAATCAGTTGAGAATCATTAACTTGGCCCTGTTCAGTATGTTTGTATACGCTGTTCATTATTGGCTAACCATGTTCCTTTTCAGTTTGGTTGTTAACACTGTTTATGCTTTCTCTGTTTTTATGATGAGTATTGCTTTCCTTGAGAATCTCCTTGACTCATGGAAATTGATTAGGAACCATTCTGGTATATGTGTTCCTATGGAAGCCTATTTGGTAGCCGAGTGGATTGCCAAAGCTTCATTGGATGGGTCTTGCTCTATAAAGTGGGCATTATGACCTCCGTCACAGTTGCAGGCCTGTTTGGCTCAT
Organism: Inga leiocalycina; assembly: GCA_963242795.1. Lineage (NCBI taxonomy): Eukaryota > Viridiplantae > Streptophyta > Magnoliopsida > Fabales > Fabaceae > Inga > Inga leiocalycina. The sequence goes on from OY725332.1 coordinate 15,243,511, forward strand.
GGTGGTGAAGGAAGTTCTAATATGGTCTTGTGTTCTCGTTGTGTTAAAGAACTTGTAATTATTTGTTTGCCTAGTTTATTTGTTAAGTTTGGAGTTTATTTTGTTCTACTGTTTGCCCTGTTGTTTGCTTCTACTTATGTATTTCTTATGAGACGATGTAACTTTCTATGTTTTTAATACTATCAGTTTCTTTGTTGGCAAAAAAAGAATTCATATCCCTTTGGTGCAAGCAAAGTATACTGCATTAATAATGCTTAAAGCTAGAGACCTCTAATTTGCCTTCATCTTAAACGCATGGGCATTGAAGTATGGAGCCTTTTTTATGGCATTTTAATGAAAATTTTAATAATGGGCAATTAAGTGGTTTTTATAGGAATAATGAGCTTAGTAACAGGTGAATAAGAAGCCATAGGAAATTATTGACATTTAAATGACGATTTCAGTAATGGGCATTCTCCAGCTCTAAACTATTTGAAGCATGCATTGTAACCTTAATTTATGGTTGTTAATAACTTTTATTATTGGTTTAATTGATTATTAAGTGGTTCTTAGTTTATTTAGTAAATATATCTAATATATATTAAAATGCAGGGTCGATCATGAATTTATATATACTGTGCAAAACTTACAAAATATGTCCATATTATTCAGTAAATATATCTAATATATATTAAATAGAATGTTGATCATGATATTGTATATACTTTACGTACACTATAAAATATGTCCCTTTGGATTGTATATGATAAGGAGATTTCATCAAGGGTAAGTTACAATTATATGAGGGGAAAAAAGGAAATTCATGCTCTTTGCATTAACCATCATTTTAATGTTTAATTCCATGTTACCATTGATAATTTTTAAAATTTGGAACAAACATTGATAGGGTTCTCAAAGTGTAAACATCTATGGGTGTGTTGCACGGTCCAAACAATTTACGGTCTGAGAATAAAAGAAAACATTTATTTATCATTTTTGCAACATACACATAGGTTTTAGCCTAACAAATTGCTTATACAGAACAGTCCTTAAAATGAAACCTACCCAACACACTAATGTATTTATTTTTCCTTTTTAATGTTCTTGATGCCTTCAGCTACGAAAAGTGTTGGTGGTTGTGTTTCTGAGGGCCAACATCCTCATGCTTAATCATTGAGTCCTTTGTAGTCTTCTTTCTCTTGGACACTTGCTTGTGGGTGTTATGGTGTTATGGGACTGCATCATTGCCTTCTTTCGTTGTTATTGAATTGTGAGGCACCTGGGTATTAGAATTGGAATATGTAAATTTTCCTAAAAGCTGTGGATTATCTAAGAACTATGTAATTGTCATACTACTTGATGGGTGTTGTACGTTGAGTTCTTTGATCCTAAACTTGATTATGAGTTTTTTCCCTATGCAACTACTCAATTCCTCTGGGAAAGAGTATGGTTTACCTTCCTGGCCAAAGGCGAGAAACAATAATTGGTGTACTAATTTCAATGTACTCAACCATAAAATGTGTTGTAATTTGTAGTTTACCTCCTCTAGTTTCTTTTTCAAATGCTTAGCTGTGCAGCCTAGAAGTTCAGTTGCATGCCTATTGAAAAATAACACAGAACATTTCCCAGTAGCATTAAATACCCTGTAATACACCTTGAATATGTGATAAATTTCTCACATTTAGTGCATGGAATTTGAATCCAAATGTTAAGGAATATGAAAAATAATATGGATGGAAAGCAAAAGGTCACATCAAGACGACATGCACATACTTTGGTTGAGTCATGATGAAATTTCTCACATTTAATGCATGGAATTTGAACCCAAATGTTAAGGTATATGAAAAAAATGGATGGAAAGCAAAAGGTCACATCAAAACGATGTGTACATACTTTGGTTGAGTCATAAGGACTTCCTTCTTATAGTTGCTACATGTTAGCTTGCTTTTTTCATAGGTTGGTTTAGTATCATAAGGACACCCATCATAAGTCCACCCATATGCTGTTTCAAACTTTTGGATGCATACTATTGAGACAATCTCATACTCCTAATTCCAATAGCGCAAGTACATGAAGTAACTACTTGATTTTTGAGCATGCCATAAGCATAATCTAACTTGTATACCCATCCATAGTCATGAAATATTACCTTTATAATATTACATAAATCACCAAGGGGTATCCTGGTCTGAAATGCCAACATGTCCTCATTGTTGAAGCTGGGTTTCACAATGTTGGTGATGTGGTAGAAACTTTGAGTAGCGCTTTGGTTCTTCAGGCTAATCATGACATTGAATTGAACAATAAACAAAGATGCCTAAAACTTACGAGTGTCAAATACAATTATTGTCGCTGGGTTCCAAAACAATGCTCACTTGTCTAGTAGTATCCTAGCCTTAGGGATTTTAGGATTAAACAAAACTCTTGTAGCTTCTAGGGCATTAATAATATGACCATATGTTGTCCAATGAAAAATATTGTTATGTGGAAGGGAATCTGTACATTAGTCTTCTACAACTGACTCAAGTTTTTACCTTTTTTTTGTTCAGCTTTGCAAACTTGATAACAACTAAAATTGGTGGCTCCATTTTAGTGTTAAGGTTGTTAAATGTGTCAGTTGCGAAGTTTCCAAATAGTACTATATTGATAGTAACATCACTACATAAAAAGTCCACCAGTTTTCAATCTAATTTCTTTAATATCAGCTATTGTATATACTTAATCAATGCGATAGGGGCCATGCTATATGTGTGCATGGAAGGAATTTATGGAGTGTTGTAGTCAATATAATAATAGTGGGAAATTAAATGACATGGAATGGACATTACTCTTTATTTCCAACAGTCAAATTCAGTCGCTTGAAGGTTTTAGACTCTCTTTGTTGATCATCCAAATCACCAAATGCTTCAAGGAACCCTATAACATCTGGAAAGAAGGTTTTTCTATAATGTAAGACTCGATATCAAACAAGAAAATATACATGACAATTTTCTCTCAAAGATTTTAGTTGCTAAGAATATCTTTATGAGTAGCACTTACCAATTAGTTCTTCATTAACTGCTGTGCAATTTGCAATGTTTTTAATAGGGACAAAGTCGAATGCCTTCATTGAAATGTGTACATTAGATTCTTGGAAAAATGTCTTGTCGTGAAATTTGATCTTCCATGAGTTTTGAGTCAGCTTATATTGGTCATTATTATCTAGCACCTCAAAGTTTTGGAATTGGTAAATCATACCTTTTAGGAACCTTCATGTAATGTTCCCTCAAGCTGTTTTGAGCAACAAAACCTTCAATTGTAGTTCCCTAGAGATTTGGCACAAAATTTTGTAAGTGACATTCTACAAGTCAATGCATAATAAGCGGGTCTACATAATTGTTAAACCTATTGATCCACTAGAATCAATCTGACTTTCCACGCATCATACGGAGGAGTGTTTTTGCGACCAACCAACTTCCTAAGTACATGTGCAACGACAACCCATGTGTCTTTGCTATCATTGATTTGGCAAATAAAATCATGCTAAATGCTTGTCATATTTGGAGATTTAGAGAGAACAATAATTTTATAGTGTGTATACCAAGTGTACAAGGTTGTGTATGCTACATGGGTCATTCTTTTATGCCCATTTCGCATTGAAAGGAAGAAAATATGATAGTTGGAATGTGAATGAACTTATTAATTTTTTGAACTTTTAAGATAATTGTGGCTTTCCATCTATTAAATATTCTGTTAAATAATAAAATATTTAATTTATAAATTACCATAGAATTTTTTTTTTGCTACAACTAATAATAATAATAATAATAATAGTAATAATCTATTTTCATTTTGAAGCATAGTTCTTGGTTTATTCAGTAAATATATCTAATAGATATTAAAATGTAGCAACTTTTATAGTTAAAAAACAAAAAGTCTTTTTGCTTTCCTTATGTATAACCCCCAATATATTTTTACAAATTATTTGTTCACTATGGCTGATGTGCCCTATAGGGTAGTTTAATTTTATCTTTATTACCACAACTTATTCTTTATTGCCTATTAATGCTCTTACTGTGCCCTATGAGTGATGTGATCTATGATGCTTTTGTTCTGATCTTATTGTCAATTTCTAGCTGTAGGATGATAGCAATGAAGTGTTTTGTTCCAGTGGACGTGTTAGAACAGAAATTGCAGATGGAATGGAGGCTTGGGCATGTGAAAGCATATGAGTACTTTAATCTTCTCACAAGATTTCTTTCTTTAGAGATTAATAAGTGTGTATTCAATAAGCTGTGCGTAGCAATTATTGGGAGAGACAATGCCTGCCTCCATAATCAACTGATGAGGTAAATCATTAAGAAGGCATGCCTTTCTAAGTTACCACCAACTCTGGGACTATTTTCTTTTAAACGCATGTCCAACCCCAATCGAACTAAAACACATGTGCATTTAAGTGGGCAAAATCAAATGGCAGAATAAGTATAACCGAATATTATGGGAATAATGGGACTGCTTTCTAATGGGCAATGAAGCAGTTATTATGGGAATAATGAGGATGTTTTCTAATAGGCAAACAATTTAAATAATGGCCACTGGAGCAATAGTTATGGGTAGGGATGAGCAAAAACCTGGTAGTCCGGTTTAGTCTGGTCTGACCCGAGCTGGTCCGGTCTTGTCTGGTCCAGTCCAAATAAGCAATATAATGAAATTGAACTAGACTGGACCAGACTGACTAGTCGGGTTGGACCAGGTTCCAGACTAGGGGACCAAACCACCTAGATTGGTACGGTCTAGTCCAAGTCAATTTCTTAAAAAATATTTTTATAATTTAGATGTTATTTTTTTTTATTTAATATTGTTAGAGTTTTTTTAAGGATTTATAATCAAGTTTTATTTCTTATGATGATTTTATATGATTATAGGTATTTTTATTATCTTAATTATATTTATCATGTTTAAATATTTTTTCTCAACATATTTTTTTATTATTGTTGAATGTTGTTGGATATTCTTATAGATTTATGATGTTTTAATTTTTGGTGACATATTTTATATTATTATAGGTATGTGTGTGGTCCTAATTATTTTTAATAGATTCAAATTTTACCTTCCAAAGACGAAAAAATAAAAATAAAAAAATATTAAATTTAGATCCTGGCCTACCTGGACCAGTCCAGGTAGTCCACCAGACCCAGTCTAGTCCAGCCCGACCTCGGGTTGGTGCTAGATCAGACTAGACCATGGACTGCTTTGTGCAACCCAAGATCTTTCTAAGACCAGACCTCAGGTTGATGTCAAACCTGATCCAGTCCAGTCCATACTCATCCCTAATTATGGGAATAGTGTGTCCAGTTTTTCACTCCAATAGTAAGAAATACAAGCTACCAATGAAACCACTATTTGCTAATTTGACATTGTGTATACGCACTTTCTTAGGATATATTAGTTTGTTCTGAAATTTTCCCAATTTCTTTCAATCATATATACTACTATAATATAAAGACTCAAACAACTCATACGATTCATAAATTATAAAGGATTAAACTATTCATTACAGTAATTTTGCGACTACTTATTCATTAATAAAAAAATCCTCTCAATCCGAACTAACAATCAATTAGAATTGTTGTAACAATTTCCATAGACCATCTCAACTTACTAGCTAGGCACTCATGGGTATTAATTGTAAAGAAAAAAGTGAGAGAGAAAAAATGAATGTCATTTGACTTGTCAACTAATGATTCTTCGACAAAAAAGAAAAAAAGATTTGTCATGAATTATACATGTCTATCCAGATTAACTATACGAATAATTAACTTTTTTAACTGATGAATAATATAACTTGTGACAATACTATTATAGTGTATCTTTAATAAATATAGACAGAATTTTTTTACTGATTAATACTCAATTGACAAAGCCATGTAACCGCTCAAATATAGTATGACAATTCAGTAAGAAAAAAGGGTGCCAATCACACCACATTATTACTTTAGGATGTAGTTAACCTCCACGAATATTTTATTGTTTGAGCAATAAACATATGGGGTTATGCTTCTATATATTCATTAGTGTGTGCTTGTAGTATTGATCTTATAATATATATATATATATATATATATATATAATAAACCAGACATTATTTCTATGTATTATGTAAATTATGAGAGAAGTCAAACACTTAAATGGTTTATCAATCCTTCAATTGGTGGATTTATTATCTCTCTCAAATCTCAATATAAATTGGATAAATATGTCTTATATTAAGGATTAAAAGAGTATTAAATTAGAATATTCAAATTGGATGTATCAGTTTATCTCTTTGCTTTATGGCAAAAAAAAAAAAGTTTATCTCTTTGCTAAATGCAATATATGGTCTTCATATATTTAATATTTTATACTGATTAAAGAAATCAAATTATGCTGTTAAAATTTAAATTTAATTCTTGGTTGTTACTATAAAAGCTCAATTATAAGTAAAAAGAGGCCATTCAATTTTGATTATAACATTAGGTCATCAATGCTTGCCCCTCCAAATGAAAAAAAAAAAACTAGAGTTAGTCTCATACAATATTGTAAGTTGTAACAAATGATTATACACATGTTTTGAAAAAACTAGGGTTAGATTAGGCCATTCAATTAAAACATGAGTTAGCCTCATATGAGAGGAGGGGAGTCAGAGGAGGGAAAGTGGGTTTTTTTAAAAAATTTTTGAATTGGTTTTTAAAAAATTGAAAGAAGAGGGGTTAAAAGTATTGGAAAATCCCAAAAAAAAAAAATTTAAAACTAAAAGACAAAAAAATGTTCCTAATATTCATAATTTCAGAGAGAACCTGATTTATTTTTTTGAAATTAAAAGAAAATGATAAAAATATTCGTTCTTTATCAAACCCTTTGCTTCCATCTAGGGGTGGGCATGGGCAGAGCGAGACCCCTACCCGCCCTAAGGATGAAAGGGCTGCATTTTGCAGCCCGATGCCCGGCCCTACCCACTAAAAGCTCTAAGTATTTTGGGCTGGGCTGGGCAGGGTGAGCTTCCCTACCCAAGTGATAACACCTTATCTTGTCCACATATGAAAAAAATAATTCATTATAAATTTCATAAACATTCCTGTAGTTACTAATACCATTTGTTTTAACTTCGCTCTAAGTAATATAAACTTCAAATGCATTCGATGATTTCACATCTTGGGATATTTCAAAATAAGTCTACAACTTGAGTCTTGAAATTTAAAAAATACCATATGTCTTAACAAATATCCATACTTTAAAAATTAAACAACATCCATATCCATTATAAATAAGAAAAAAATATGATTGTAATTAAAGCTGTGAAGTCAAAGTAGTTTGTATCAATTCAATATCCCAAAAGTTGATCAAATGATGAAGCATATGGAAAGAAAATAAAAAGCAACTATAATTTAATACATTACAAAGTAAAGAAGAAAGGAAGAAATCTACTTGTAAATAGTGTTTGGTGGTTAGGGTAAAAAAGAGAGGATCAAAAGAGTATTATACAATAGACAATATATATTTTAAATAAAAATATATATATGAAATAATATTTAATTGATATGAAATTTTATATTTTAAATAAATAAAAATAATTTTCAGGGCAGGGCCAAATGGGCAGGGCAGCACCCCTTACCCAATGCCCGGCCCTACCCGGTTATTAGCCCGCCCAAAACTGACCAAAATTTTTTCAGACCACTTTTTTAGGATTAGGCTGGACAATTTTTTACAGGGTTAGGGTGAACGTATCCGGCTACTGGGCACCATGCTCACCCCTACTTCGATCTGATTCTCTTTCCCTCGTCCAGCGCTCTCCCTCTCCTTCTCTCTCTCTGCTGCAGTTCAATCCGCCGTTGGCTCTGTTCGTTCGTCACTCCCACCCCATAATCTTCTTCAACCTCCAGTGAAGGCGCAACGAAGCTTCTTCTTCAACCTCCATCTCCTCATCCTTCTCCTATTCTCAGATCTGGAGATGATGTCGACGGTTTCAGCTATCCGTGTTGTATCTGAAAGTGGAGTGGGTGGGTGATTCTGACTTTGTGGTTCAAAGTATGAGCCGGAGTTCGGCCAGTTTGATCTCAGGGGAGTGATTGTTGGGCCGGTAATAACCAGTGGCGAGATCTGGAACCCAAAAAGAGGATGCCTTCGGAGAACCATGTTTCGTTGTCGTCGCCGATGTGTCTTCGGGCTTCCCCACTTTGCTGCCACCACCACTACTCAAAGGGACGTGTGATACTGGAACCGCATAGCCTCGCTGTTGAATATCTGGGAAAAGAGCATAAAAAACAATGGAGAGAACACGCTTCGACTGATGATGGCAATGAAGCTTCTTCTTCAACCTCCATTTGTTGATTTCAGCTCTTTGATTTTCAAATGGATTTTTTTATTCTCAAATCTGTGTTGTTGCTAGCGTTATTTTTTATTCTCAGATCAAACTTTTAGCATTATATGATCCTTGTGTTGTTGGCTGTGTTATTTTTATGCTTAAATCATCGTCTTGTTCCTGCTGGTGGTTGATGTTTTGTGGTGGTTGGCGGGATCTTGGATGCTTCGCCGGTGTTTGTTGATGGTGTTCTGCTATGTAGGTGCTAGTGCCTCAAATTTTTGAATTGAAATTCATAAAAAACTCATAAAAAATTGTTAAAAGTCTTCCCTAAACTTGTGAAACCTTAATAAAAATGAGAATTAATATCTTGTTATTATAACAAGTGGTGAATTTTAAATTAAAATTTGTATAAATCTTATTAGAATTTATTAAAATCATATATGAACCTGTGAAACACTTATCATAAAGTGGTAATTAATATCTTACTATTATAGGAAATGGTGATTTTTGAATTAGAATTTATGAAATTTTATCAGAAGTTGCAAAATTTTATTTGAACTTGTTAAACCCATATAAAAAATGGGAGCACATGTTTTAAATTCAGAAAGATATTTATGTCATTTCTATTTAATTTTGAAAAAGATAGATCAGACACTCACACCTTTCTAATATTATAAATATTCAGAATACCTTTTTGTCCTTTAGCATTTTTAAAATTCTTTTTTAGGAGTGTTTTTTTTGTAAAAGTTTTAAATTATTTTTTCTTACTCTATTACCTTACATCTTTCCTATATTAAAATTTTATAACCACACTTCTCCAATTTTCTTAAATCCAACTCATAAAAATTGTTCCTCCACTCCCCTCTTCTCCAAATCCCTCGCACGAAACAGACCCTGAGGGAGAATAAGTGGAAACAATGGATAAGAGAGATATGTAATTAATATAGGTTAAATTAAATTAAATTTTGTTTGCAAAAAACATAATTTTTAAAATTTTTATTAATCACAGAGTGTAAATTACTTTAAAAAAATGGGTGATATCTAAAAACTTATACTACATCCAGTCCTTTTTATAAGAAACATTCTCTCTCATAGGGGTGATTCTTAATATAAAAAATAAATCATCTTGTTTGAAATTTTAAAATTATTTTTCTATTTTTACCTGCATTAAATATATGTCAGTCAATATCTCTCTACAATACATTCCCACACATACACTCTTTTTAAACAAGGGTATAATTGAAAGGAAATGTAATATTCTGGTTCTATTTATAAGTTTTTTTTTTACCAAAAAATTTGGTTCTATTTATAAGTCTAGTCTCATTATAATAAATGAGAATGTGAAAATTGTGCCCCTGTTACGGTACCAATGAAGAAATAATTTAAAGATAAATAGAGAAGAAAGAGTTGAAAAGTACACATTTATAAATGAGGGCATAGTTGAAATTTTTTCCCATAATCATTAAGCTAATTATCTCTCCTTGGTACATGAGATTTAGTTAAAAGGAACTTATAAATAGGATTAAAGTGATACAAAAATGACATATTAAACTATAATAGTATTGTCACAAGTTATATTAGTATTCATCGGTTAAAAAATGGGAGCACATGTTTTAAACTCAAAGAGATATTTATGTCATTTCTATTTAATTTTGAAAAAGATAGATCAGGCACTCACACCTTTCTGGTATTATAAATATTCAGAATATCTTTTTGTCCTTTAGCATTTTTAAAATTCTTTTTTAAGATTTTTTTTTTGTAAAAGTTTGTAATTAGTTTTTCTTACTCTATTACCTTACATCTTCTCTACATTAAAATTTTGTAACCACATTTCTCCAATTTTCTTAAATTCAACTCATAAAAATTGTTCCTCCACTCCCCTCCTCTCCAAATCCCTCGCATGAAACAGGCCCTAAGGGAGAATAAGTGGAAACAAAGGATAAGAGAGATATGTAATTAATATAGGTTAAATTAAATTAAATTTTGTTTGCAAAAAACATAATTTTTAAAATTTTTATTAATCACAGAGTGTAACTTACTTTAAAAAATGGGTGATATCTAAAAAATTATACTCCATCCAGTTCTTTTTATAAGAAACATCCTCTCTCGTAGGGGTGATCCTTAATATAAAAAATAAATCCTCTTATTTGAAATTTTAAACTTGTTTTTCTATTTTTACCTGCATTAAATATATGTCAGTCAATATCTCTCTACCATCCATTCCCACACATACACTCTTTTTAAATAAGGGTATAGTTAAAAGGAAATGTACCATTCTGGTTCTATTTATAAGTCTTTTTTTACCAAAAAATTTGGTTATATTTATAAGTCCAATTTCATTATAATAAATGAGAATATGACGATTTTGCCCCTATTATTGTACCAATGAAGAAATAATTTAAAGATAGATAGAGAAGAAATAGTTGAAAAGTACACATTCATAAATGAAGGCATAGTTGAAAATTTTTCCCATAATCATTGAGCTAACTACCTCTCCTTGGTATATGAGATTTAGTTAAAAGGAATTTATAAATAGGATTAAAGTGATACAAAAATGACATATTCATTATTTTTAACCATCATTTTAAACCGCGTAATTTTAATAAATATTCTTTATAAAAAGGCATATATATATATATATAGGGAGACAAGAGACAGTAATATAGTTCTTGTTTGGAATAGCGATAAGAACATTCAAAAACTGTTTTTCAATCATGATTTACGGTATAAGAAATAAGTATATGAGAGGAGTTTTTAGCATGTTTGGGAGAACTTATATTTGAGAAATAAACCCTTATTACGCAAGCCGAGAAAAAACTCATCTCACATACTTACCTCGTATACCGTGAATCACGAATTATAAGCACTTATTATCCAAAAATAAGCTCTTCCAAACGCACTTTATCTTACTTTACGTAAAAAAACACTTATAGGCCCTTAAACGCTAGTCCAAACGAAGCTGTAATAAAGAAACTGATAATTTAAAAATCGCATGTATGTCACTTCATGGGACGGGGACGTTGTGGCAGATGGTGAACAAATTGTAGACAAATGGATTGGCAGAGCAGAGACTTTGACAATTAATGTGTCTGATTCCTAAAATGACGTCAATTGAGCCATGTGGACCAATAGTTTATTAACACGTCACCAAACAATGAATGCCGCCCCTACTGGTAGTTGTACCTTCTCCACCTGCAACATACTGTATCCCTCCCCCTCCAATTTCATCATCTCATTTTATTCAGTCCTCTCTATTTTTAGATAAAAACTTTTTGTGATTTGCCTAATATTAATTTTAGTGTTCAAAAGTAAAAGTGAACTCCGATTAAATTAAAACAACATTTATCACTACCCTTTTTTACAACTACATAAAAAGGGGGAGACTTAGCCAATCATATTACTATAGAAACCCTAATTGAATTAGGATGGTTTATGTTTAATTTAGTTCATATATTTTAAGAATATTTTTATAATTTTAACATATATATATATATAGTTTAAAATAAAAATAACATTATAAGTATCACGTCATTTTAAAACATTACAGATGAAAAATTTTAAATCTAGACAATTAGTTCAATTTAAATTTAAATATATGTATGTATGTATGTAGCCATGAACTTATGAAAAAAGACAAATAACTAACAAGAAACAAAGACAAAATATTCCATATATCCTTCAATAAATCTTAGACTCCTTATAAAAATACATGAAGATCAAAGCATGAAATCAGTCCATTAAAAAAAATTTCTCTTGAAAAAGCTCTTCACTCATGTATGTTAGGGTATATGAAAAGATAGATGTAATAAAATTTAGGGTTAAGGTGCAAAAATACACATGTGATTGTCTTCAAAGTGCACTCAACACCAAATGCTTTGTTTAGGTGCAACAGTGACTATGTGGTTACAAAATAGGTGCAAAAATACCCTTTGACCGTTAGTTTGACTGTTTGACCGTTAGTTTGACTTTTTTATCTTGAAAGTGATTACGTGTACGATGACATGGACGCTGGAGTGACATTCTGAAAAAAAAACTTGCTGAAAATCAAATTTTCCTAATAAATCATATAATTTAATAAAAATTAGTAATTAATATATGTATTATAATGATTTTAATTTAATAATATTGGGAATCTAGGGTTGGGAAAAAATTGAGCAATCAGTATGTTTTTTAGGGCAACAGCTCTGCTGAGTGAGTTAAGCACTCTGCACTCAGAATTGAATCTACTTAATAAAGGTGGTACTAAAATAGTAAAATGTGGGTAATATTAATTGCAAAACTTTACCAGTCAGCAAGTTTTTTTTCCAAAATGTCACTCTAGCATCCATGTCATCGTACACGTAATCACTTTCAAGGTCAAAAGGTCAAACTAATGGTCAAAGGGTATTTTTACACCTATTTTGTAACCACATAGTCACTGTTGCACCTAAAAAAAGCATTTGGTGTTGGGTGCACTTCGAGGACAATCACATGTATATTTTTGCACCTTAACCCTAAAATTTATTACGAGGAGCCTAACAATGGAATTTGTGAACTTGGTATCATAAACAAAAAACTAAGATACATCCCTCCTAGAACTGCAAAGATTACGTGAATTCATGAATATTTTGGTCTAAGCTAACCATTGTGCCTATTATTTGGATTATTTGGTTTGTCAAGGTCATCAAATGAATGTTAATAATTTCATTGATATTCTTTTTGCATAGTGCAAAGCCATTATCTTAGATTATTATAATTCTAGCTAGACTCTCTTTAATTAATTAACTAGTCTCTGCTCATTGACACTTATTCCAAAAAAAAAAATTGTTTTTGTTGAAAATTCATGTACTATCTTGCTTTTATTTTTGCATTTTAAAGAATAGGTTTGATTAATTAGATCATCAAATTAATTAATTAAAATTGGATAGCAGGAGAAGAAAAGAAGGAGCCAAATTGGATAAACACAAATGAATGGGACCATATATAATGACTTAATCCAATTGTCATTTGCTAATGGTCTACTCTTATCTCTATGATACTTTGTATTCCCTCGAATCAATATTCTCCAAATTGATTTAATTAAGTTATTATTTCTTATTTTCTCATCGATGTCTCCTACCGAACATGGAATTGACTATTAAAATTGTTTTATCCACACATCACATTCAAATATAAAACTGTTCATACTTTATCTATCATTTTAAAATCTTTCAAAATTTTATAAATATTATAATGCAGCACTAACTGCTAAAATAAATTATGCATATATTAAAAATTAATTATATTTTTTAAACTATGTACTGGAAACCTATATGGCAATCAAAATAACAAAGGCAGTAATTTACTTCCTTAAAGTTTTTAATTATCATTTAATTTAATGAACATGTGCATTTACACTCACTGAAAATCAATAAAACTGCATTATATTGAAAAAACGTCAATCATGATTTACAATATATAATATAAGCATGCGAGAAGAGTTTTATTTCAGATTATATGAATGTATTTATGATAATAAACAACTCCAAACAAGCACTTAACGTATGTTTAGTGGTATTTTATTTGCCCCCAAAACATGCTCTCTTATATTTTTATTTGTATAGAAAAACAATTTATATCTTATTATTATTATTTGTCATCCTTCATTCTGTGGAAAGAACTCAAGCTCCCATCATATTCATTAAGGATTGAACTAGCAATCTTTTATATGTAAGCTAAGACTTAAGAAATTAAAGTGTATGGTGTAAGTTGTGTCAAAATAATAATTTTTGACTTGAAATATAGAATTTACAGAACATGATACAATTTATAAAATATAGACAGTACCAATGATGTGGTTTCATGTTTAATCAGAAACCTTACAAACATTATCCTTTATGGCCTATTATGGTCGGCTGGAGAACCCAAAATTGACTACTCAAATCGATATGAGTCATCATATGACTGTTCAAATTACCTATAACTTTTTTCTTTTTTCTTTTTTCTTTTTTCTTTTTTAAAGACAATAGCCATAATTGTGTAAACCAAGAAAAATAATTAAAAAAATCCACTAAAAAGTAAAAGATTTTGGGTAAAATGTCCCATGAAAGAAGAAAGTAAGGGAGTTTCAATATATTTTCTTCCGTAAAATTTGAGAACTAAAATAATTAATATACTTATTTTCAATTTTTATTTTATATAATTAGATGTGGGGTTTGTGTCACATTGTTTATGACCTATAAATAATATGATTTCTTTTGCCAGAATAAATAAGATGATTAACTATATACATATGTATAATCAAATGATTGTTTTATTGAACTTTATGTTAAACCTTGGTTAACTTATAAGTTTGACCAGATATTGTAAAATGTTATACGTGAATTAATTTATTGATATATTTTTTATTATGAAAAATGTCCAAACTCTTATTAGGAATTAGAAGAATATAATTAAGATAAGAACTGAACTCATTTTCTTTTATCTATCCCACCATATAAATCTCCATTAAAAAAACGTTAATTGAATCAAAATTCTCATAATAGCATTGCTTTTTCAATAACAGTGGTTAATGGTAATGGTAATGGTAAGTTAGTATTAACTATATCTATCATCTAAACGTTCATTTTATAATTTCGCATTTCCTAAGTGTGTGTTTGGATTGGTTTTTTTTAATAGCTTTTACGACTTACGAGGTAAGTGTGTGAGAGAAATTTTATCTCGGGGTATGCAAATCATGGTTTGAAACCATGGTTTGGAATGTTGCCAACATTTTTGACAAATATTTGAGCACAAACAAAAAAAGCATTTACAATGTGCGTATTAGTAGAATATGCCTTTTATTTACGTGATGCTTTATTATGTAGGCCCAAAGCCGAAGGCAACACAATTATTGTTCCTCATATGCCATGCATTTTTTTAAAAAATTATGAATCCCACTATTTTTAAAGCCACACAACTTTTTCTGAAAAAAGAAGTCAACGTTGGGAAATAATTCCCGAAAAAAGTGTATACCTAAATTTTTAAATTTACACAATGTTTTGTTTTGATCTTTTGATTTTCATAACATGTCTTTTTTAGCTCTATAATACTAATGCTGTTAATAAAACATACTTACATTGAAATTTTTAATATTATTAACAAAATATTCTTTAATACAGAAATATTAAGTTTAATTTTTTTATAAATAACAATGATCGGCATCAAATAGGGGTAAGCAAAATCAAACCGAAACCAAAGATCAAACTGAACCGAATCAATTTTGTTTTTTGTTCTATTTTTTCAGTGTATATATGATTCTTTTTTTCAGTTTTTTTCGGTGTTTCGTTTCGGTTCTTCAAAAAAAATTTGGTTTTAACTGAATAACCAAAAAAAATATAAAGAATACACCATATAATATTTTTTTTTCACATTTTTCCCTGATCCAGTTAAGTGTTAATACTACATTGATCATATATGTTTTTTATACTTTGTATCATCTTTCTTTGATCTTCTTGAGGTTGTTCAATTTATAGTTTGTGTTAAGTTTTGCTTGTTGAAAATTCAAATATTCTAATTCAATTATGAAAGTCCAAAAATTTCAATTTCATTTAAAAAAAATCAAAACCAAACCAAATTGTTTTGGTTTGGTTATCTTCTTTTATTCGGTTTTGGTTCGGTTTAAAAAATTCTTTCAAAAACTGAAAAACCGAATGTTGACCCCATAAAAAACAAGTTATTTGATATTAATGATAATTAGACCAACCAACAGGCAAGAGACTGGTTCATTGGTCTAAACAACTAACCCAATATAATATAATATAATTGTTTATAAATAAATATTAAGATTTTTTAATTTTATATCCACATTATGGTTGACCAAATAGTTTGAATTGTAACTCTAAGCTTTTTGATGGAAAATAATAAGCAAAATGTTTTATTTGATAGAAATAAAACATGAAGAAACAAGGCAATGAAATGAATGAAAGTGAGAATGAAAATTTAAAATGTGACTATCAACAAGTTCGAAGGAGTACCGGTTACTCAAACATATTTTTTTAAGATATTATTTCTATTTATAGAGGGTACAAATCAGTACCTTAGTTCAAGAGTCTTAAAATATTTTACTAACGTTTATCAACTTTAATTTACGAGAAGTATATGTTAAAATAAAAATGGCGGCTAAAAATAATGGATTATTAATTAAATAAGGTGGCATATTTTAAATTATTTTGACTAGTGGATTACTTTTTAAAAATTTTCAAACTAAACCATGCGCAAGATTAAATATTGTAGGTTATTATTGGTAGAGGGAAGAATGCATAAATAAAAATGTACTAAATAATCAACGGCTTGCCGGAATTAATACTAAAAAAATATGGTTGACCTTTTTCTACCCCATAATCTATAAATTTAAAATCTTGGTAAAGTACAGTGTTGGACTTATTGAGTTGTCCATCCTTGATGGGCTACTCAAAGTTCTTAAGCCCATTAGGATTTTCTTTAAAATATTTGATAGAGTGAATCCCGATTTTATAAATTCAAGATGAAATGAGGTATTCTCATACATTATTGAGAATATGGTGGGGGCGTGACAATTAACCAATTATAGTAATTTCTATTTTTATGTACCATAACCCATGTACTCATTATATTAAGGTTTTCAGAGCTAGATTGGACCGGACGGTTCAATTGGTTGAACCGTCATTTGGTTACAATAACGGCTCGGATTTTGCCTTTAGGCCGCTTTGAGTCATTATTTATTTGTCATTGAGCCAGAAGCCGCTATTGAGTCAAAACCAGAACGGTTTTATAAAAACGAATTGGTCAACATAAAATGATTAAAAAAACACAAAAAAAAAACATGTATAAGATATTTTAGATGTGTTTTTTGACTCAATTTTCACCATTATAATTTTATTATAACTAAGTTAATTTCCCACCACATGTTTTGAAATGTAAAATATTTTAACAATACTCATTTTTTATATTTTTCCCAACATTCATTTTTTATATTGCATATGTCATAATATAATTATAATTTTAACAATTTTAATTTTTTTTAATTTCAATAGTGTCAACTAATATAATTCAAAATTTATTTTTGATATTTAAACTTTATTCATAATAAGTGATATGTAATTAAAATATATTTTTTATTTCATCTTGTTAGATATATGTTGTGACTTTGTTAATTTTTTTTATTAAATTGGATTAAGGCCCCCTATCTACTTAATGATGTCGTTAATTTTTCTTTTTGTTCTTCTATAACTAGAACTTTGTAATATTTCTATTTTATTATTAATATCTTTTTGCCTTATAATTAAAAAAATATTAAATTGGATTAAGGATTAGTTATATTTTAATCATTATATATTTATATAATATTATTTTAATTTAATTATCACGTCACTGGTTTGACCGGACGGGTCAACCAATATGACCATTTGAACTATGACCCGTTGATATTTCTGACTTAACATCTTGTCTGATTTTTAAGACATTGCTTTATAAGAGTACCCGGAAAAGGAGTTTCGTTATTGGGCTACAAAGGCCCGAAACTAACCTTCACTTATTCTCATGTTCACACCCCGGGGTTTTAAGAGTTTCAACCGCAAGAAAATTTTGGTGTAAAGCTGTTGGAAGTTGGAACTAGCACATTGCAGAAGTATCATGCAAGGAAATCAGGTGAAGTTATAAGGGGTAGGTAAGTCTCAAGGAGAAAGGGTGAGAGGGAAGGGTTCAGATTGTCTCTAAATCAGATGAATCATATCTTCTTCAAATGTATATAAAGGAAGCTTACATAGTAATTTTAATTTTTTTTCCCTTAGTATTATATAGGTATTATGTATTTGGGAAAATCGGTGAAAAGTCTTTGTTTCAAAATTCTAATTTTTAAAGAAATTATTGTAGTGAGGCTGTTGGGGAAACATTGGTAATTTTGGTGAGTACGGTTTGTGGGTATAGAAGAGAATTGCAAAGAATTGTTTGATATTATATGGTACACCTAAATAAGAGAATTCCACCGCAGACTGGATTGACATATCAGCACTCATAGACTCAGTAGTTGTATTACATAACGAATTGGTTGATACTTGCTGATGTTTTGGTCGTCTCTTTCTGTTTTTGTGACATGTACTTCCTCCGGCCCTTACTACAAGACAGATGATTTTTTTAGAAAAGATTAAGTAAGCTAAATAAATGACTTAATTATAATATATTTTATGTATCATTATATTATATATTAATTTATAAGTCACACAAGTTAGTTTGAAAGAAAAATAATAAATATAAATATTCTAAAAAAATTTATTTAACTTTCTTAATATTTTCAAAAAAAGTCAATTATGCCTTGCATTTAGAACCAGAGAGAGTATTAGGTTACGTTTTCAGCTTATGCTCATGAGTAGTTTGTGTGGTTCTTCGGGGGAAAATACAGAAAATAGTTTCTATGGTGCATAGATTACAAATGGTGAATAGTGCAACTTATCTTGAACTCCATGCAAATATGAGCTCAAAGACTAGCACTTTGTGTGTACAAAATTTGTAAAATACTAGTATTTTCTGTGTATAGGAATTTATTAAGTCTTTGCCACCAATAAAATATTAAAATTTTTAGTGGGGGTCTTTTCCCCATTTTCCCAAACACCATAATAACATATGTTATTCAAAAAACAATACAATAGACCATCGTGGTAAAGAAAAATGGTAAAAACACGTGAGAGCTTTTCCGGTTTTCCCCCTTATTTCCCACTACTCTGTCATTATAATGATCCATTTTAATTTGTCGTCTGAATTGAGAGAATTTATTTTAGAGTTAAACAACGAACTGTAGCAAAATAAACCCGAAATCACTAAGTTCTCACGACTCCAAAGGAGATATGTCCACCACACTTTCGAGTTCAGACCAAAGCAAATTTTTAAAAAAATAAAAAATGCACAATAATACATTCCAATATTCAATAACGCACTCTTTAGTCTTTCCTTATAAAGTTCTTGGAACCTTGTCACCCGAAAAAAGAAAAAAAAAAGGAGAAAAAGTTCAAGTTCTTGGAACCCAATTCAATTGAACGAAAGCCCGACCCACTTATATTCTTCATTTTTGTTATCACCAGGGGATCAACAAACTAAGGTACCGTGGCTGTAACTCGAGATGTAGCTAGAGCCTAGAAAGTAGAAACCAGCAGCCAACTTTGTTGATGGGTTCCTCGATATAATGACTCTGGTGTCGTGTATAAAAGATCAAGTACAGATGCAACCTCAAAATCTAAGTGGTATTCTGAACCATCAGACATCAACAGATAATCACAGAGCAAGTACTCAAATATGGCATATATAGGTCATACGTACAAATAATAGGTGAACTTATGTTGTCAATGACACTAAACCTTAACTTGTTTAGTGTCTCCCCCTTTCGTGTCAGCCTTCTCCTCTCTCCCCAATCGTCACATTTCACCCAATATTTCCCTCCCAAGACTAGGACGTGAAAGAGAGGGTGCACAGACTAATCTCCACAACTATTTTGGTTTATATAAGAAAAACTTGAATCTAATTTCACTCACAAATCTTAGGCTTAAAAACTGTGTGCAGGTTAAATTCGGTTTTTCGGGTCAGCCCATTCTAATAAGGACCAGGAAAATCTCAACCTTTTTGAAGATTTTGGAGGTTCCATATCAGTCCATTCTTTGTTAGATCACTCATAAAGCAATCAAAGGAAGGTTACATCTCTCCTTCTGCAATATTACTCAAACGGAACATCTCAACCTTCTAAGCTTTTTAGGGACCATAAATAGGAATCTAACCTGCTTGTGAAATCCATACTGCAATGGCTGCAATGTTCTGGGTATTGATCTTGGCTTGCCTCTGCTGGCCTCTGGCCCTCAGCAATGCCCAAGCACCAGAAGCTACACCATCAAAATTACCAACCAAAACACCGGCAACACCTTCTAACTTGCCGACCAGAGTTCCCGCTACAAGGCCAGCCTCTTCTGGTGCGCCGGTGGCAGCCATGAAACCTCCTGTTGTGGCAGCAACACCATCCACTTCTTGGAAACCACCAGCAGCAACCCAGCCACCCTCAACCTCCAAAGTTCCAGCTGCAAGGCCGGCCTCTTCTGCCGCACCAGTAGCAGCCGCAAAAGCCCCCGTGGTAGCAGCAACCCAGCCACCAGCAACCTCCAAAGTGCCAGCTGCAAGGCCGGCCTCTTCTGCCGCGCCAGTAGCAGCCGCGAAAGCCCCTGTGGTGGCAGCAACCCAACCACCCACAACCTCCAAAGTGCCAGCTGCAAGGCCGGCCTCTTCTGCCGTGCCAGTAGCAGCCGCGAAAGCCCCTGTGGTGGCAGCAACCCAGCCACCTGCAACCTCCAAAGTGCCAGCTGCAAGGCCAGCATCTTCTGCTGCACCACTAGCCGCTGCAAGAGCTCCGGCTGTGGCAGCTACACCATCCACTTCTAGTAAACCACCAGCAGCAACTCAGGCACCTGCAACCTCCAAAGTGCCAGCTGCAAGGGCTGCCTCCTCTGCTGCACCATTAGTGGCAGCGAAACCTCCTGTCGTGGCTGCTACACCTACCACCTCTGCTGCACCACTAGTGGCTGCAAAAGCCCCTGTTGCAGCTGCAAGGCCTGCCTTGTCTGCTGCACCGTTGGCAGCTGCAAAAGCCCCTGTTGCGGCTGCAAGGCCTTCCCTGGCTATTACACCATTGGCGGCTGCAAAAGCCCCTGTTGCAAAACCACCAATTGTGGCAGCCACTCCTCCTACTTTGAGAAAACCACCAACAGCAACTCCCACTTCTGCTCCTGTAAAACCCCCAGCACCCAAGGTTGCACCAGTTATCAGCCCAAAAGCTCCAGCCCCTAAGATTCCACCACCACAACCACCAAAGAGTCCACCCGTAGCAACTCCCATACTGCCACCACCATTACCACCACCTTTAACACCACCGCCAGTTGCTTTACCACCACCATTACCACCTCCAGTGATATCCCCAACACCAGATCAGTTACCTCCAGCCCCAGCACCTGCAAAGAAAAAGCCGGCACCGGCACCCAAAAAGAAAGCACCGATACCATCACCCGTTCCTTCACCATTGGTGGCCACCCCAGCCCCAGCCCCAGCCCCAGCACCCTTAACAGAGACGCCAGCCCCAGCACCTGATGAAGAAGATGTACCAGAACCACCTCCCCATAGGCACAGGAGAAGAAAGAAAAGTCATAAACACAAGCACAAGAAACATCAATCTCTTGGTCCAGCGCTAGCACCAATGACTATCCGGAGTCCCCCAGCACCACCCACAAATATAACAAGTACAACAGCAGTGGATTCAGAAGACGACACAGCACCAGCTCCAAGTCCAGATTCAGTAAGTTATTTAACTGCTATATACCATTACAAGTTACAATTATATTTTAAACTGTTTTACAATATGGAATATTTAGTTCTATTTGTTGACAATCATCAGCTTCACAGTATTTTAACTACATTTTCTAAATTTTAATTCCCAGAGTGGTGCATCATCATACTACCACCGGGTGGGCAATTCAGGAATATGGGCAACAACAGGACTTGCTACTGCTATTTTGCTTGCCATCACAGGCTTCATCTGCTAACAGATTCACTCAAAAGTGCTATTTGGCTTGCAAACTATGAAGCGAAGAAATGAATAAGGAAATACTACGACTAAAGGACATGATGGTGTTATTTCATTCTTTTTTTCTTTTATTTTTTAATGTGCGTGTATTTTTTATTGACAATATTTGTCAAAATATTTGCTTGGATATAATAAAGAATATAAATTTTCAAACTATCTAAATAACTTGGATTTACAATGTCTGTAATTATCACATCAAACTTGATCAATTTCTGAGTCCGTGTTGGTTTTCTCCCGGAAGTCATACTCTGTGATGAGGCCGAGATTGTCAACTAATTTGTGATGCTGAAGACATCCTGCGCACTGATAAGATGCACTTCCAATTATTCACAAGAGGATTTATATTCCACTATATTTATATAAACTAATTAGGCCATAAAAGAACATGCATGCAACTCACTAGCAATTAGCATAGCCACCATAAATATAACTTTCTTACAATGAAGTTGGGGCTAAGCAACAACATTATGCAAGGGAATCTTACAGCCAACCAAAGACCATGAATAAAATTCGTAGTTTTGAAAATTGGACAGAACCAGCGGGTGCCACGTTGGAAGAGGAAAATAAGGGAAAGCAGAAGGAAAAGGAAAAAGTATGGGTTTTGAGAATTTTCTCAGGAGGCACAGATTTGTGTTGCACTTTATTACCAAAGACATATGGTGCCTCAGTGTTTGGATCAGTTATGCACATGGCAAGGCAACCACTGAAAAATAGAAGCACCACATAAAGTGGCCTTGAATTTGAAATACATGCAAACATAAAGGGAAAAATAGTAACAAAAAACAAGGATTCTAAATTTACCGGTTTGACCCTCTTCTTTTGTTTCTAAAGGGGACAAAATTGCAAAAGATCAGGATCAAATTACCAAATGACATATAAAAAAGAATTAAATTGTCTGCAAACATCAGGAAAATGAAGCATTTAGCTCAAGTGTACAAGTTAGCGAGCAACAAGCCATCAAAGAACCTACACAAATGCTATATATTTTATATCCCACTCTTTTCTCCCTCTAGTTTCATATACACTTGGTGGCTATTATTCTTTTAAAAAAATTGATTAAACAAGTTTTGCCAAAAATCATGATATTTAGCGATATGACCTGCCAAGTGCCAACCGTGATGAAACTCCACATCCCTAACCCTGGAAAAGGTCAAGAATACTGCATTTTCCCTTTGCGTGATTTCAAATTGCTAAGAAGATTTATCATTTCTAGATTTATTTCCCTTCATATCATTATTATTTTATCCAAAAGAAACTAAGCAATTGTCAATACTTGAAAGGAAGCAGAAATCCAGCCTCTTACAATTTCACGTCTTATCTATACTAGAAAGTACAAACCATCAGCTGAACGCAGTAACAGAAGTCTCTCAATGAGACAACTGTCACTATTTCCCTCATAAATCATAATAGCCCTATATATCAACATTATAATGTACCTTTAAAACTAAAGAATTCTAATCTTCAATAGACTCAGACAAGACACCCACGATGAAAGAATTATTTGTGGAAAAAAGCAATGAATTTCACAGCTCTTAGTTCATAATATGAAATTTACTGATTCAGCATGCATGTTGCACCATAAAAGGAATCAAGAGTTAATAAATACCTGAACAAAAACGGCACCCCTTTCATAGGCTAATCGGTTTACAAGTCTCCTTGTTCTTTCACCACACGAGTTGCATGAAAATTCTACAAGCATGCTCCTTCTTGGCAGCTTTAAATCAATACTAGCACCCTGCACAATGGACATAAAGTCACTATGGAATTATTATTATTCAATACAATATCAAGGGAAATCAGAAATTCATATTGGGATATAGAAGAAGCACTTGTGGGAATAAAAAGTTCCGAGCCAGAAAAATTTGCTTCAATCTCAATGTTGAACCATTGTCCATATTAAGAATCAAAATATGAAGCTCAGAATGATTTTTATATAAGAAATATA
This sequence comes from Inga leiocalycina, assembly GCA_963242795.1. Classification (NCBI taxonomy): domain Eukaryota; kingdom Viridiplantae; phylum Streptophyta; class Magnoliopsida; order Fabales; family Fabaceae; genus Inga; species Inga leiocalycina. Next base: position 15,267,340 of record OY725332.1, read on the forward strand.
AAGTTGTACACTGGAATAAAATAACTCGGAACAATATTAACAATTTTTCCTCCTAAATGATGATAGGATTTAATGAATAAAAGAAATGTATTTTCAATACTAACCACTTGACCTGAAAAAAAAAACAATGAACTATATAATCCAAGAGTGACAATAACGATATTATATTTATTTTCCTAACCAAAGTCACAAACCTTTTCAGAATTATCTGGTTCTGGTTCCGGGCCAGTCGCAGAATCACCATCCACCACCGCGCGGACTTTAAAAGCTCGACGGGTGACCACCACTGTCGAATCCGAAAATCTCAACCTGAAAGCAATAAAATGAAGTTAGTCTAACAGAACAAACCCTGGAGGGGGGGTTAGATGGTAACCTGTAGCTGGAAACTTTAATAGATGGAGATTTTAGCCCAGAAACAGAATTTGGCTTGAAAAAGTCGCAGTAATGAGACGGAATGGGTGGCGATTTTGGGTCTGTAGAGCAGGAGGGGGAAGCTATGGCTGGACGGAAACTGAAGAGTGTGCTTGCCGCCATTCTTCTTTTTGCGACTGAACTAAAAATCAACTAATAATCCTAATAGGCTAATATACCACAAATTAAAAAAACAAAAAACTATTTTCTGTCTGTTACGAAAATCATTTATAATTATTACAGAAATTTTCGTACGCTCTGAATTTTTATTTGTTACTTTCTTTTTTAATTCAAAATTACAAAAAAGATAATTTAACCTGATGTCTGTAAATTCCGGAAAAAAAAATTAGGTTGTAAATTTAGGGCACTGAAACATTTGGTACGTAATTCTGTAAAATATTAGCACCTTTTTTTCATGGGAAAATCCCCTAAAATGTATTGGAAATAGGGAAATCCCTATTCAATGCATTGAAATTGAAAAATTTGAATTAGTCTAATGTCAGTACGGATGAACAGTGCGAGCAGCGCTAAAAGACGATTTTGCCCTTCAGCCCTCATTCTCGACACTTCAGAAATAACAACATGCGGTTCTTAATTAACAACTCTGAATTCTTGGTCCAATGTCAATACGGATGAACAATGCGGGTAGCGCTAAAAGACGATTTTGCCCTTCAACCCTCATTCTCACCACTTCAGAAATAACAACACGCGGTTCTTAATTAACAACTCCGGATTCTTGATTAACAATTCCAGTTTCATCTTTTTTTTTCACAATAACAACACCAGTTTTGTTATTAACAACTCCACTTTATTCTTCCACATATTCACATTTCAAAAATATAGTGTTGTTAATGTAAAATACGGTGTTGTTAATAAAGAAAGAGGTGTTGTTATTGGCCTTGAAACTTAAATTACGAAGTTGTGAAACAAGAAATGGGAGTTGTTAATGTAGAATATAGTGTTGTTAATAACAAGACTGGTGTTGTTATTGTGAAAGTAAAAAGATGAAACTGGAGTTGTTAATCAAGAATTCAGAGTTGTTAATTAAGAGCGCGTGTTGTTAATAAAAAAAGAGGTGTTGTTATTGGCTTTAAAACTTAAATTAGGAAGTTGTGAAATAAGAAAGGGGAGTTGTTAATCAAGAATCCAGAGTTGTTAATTAAGAACCGCGTGTTGTTATTTCTGAAGTGACAAGAATGAGGGCAGAAGGGCAAAATCGTCTTTTGGCGCCGCCCGCACTGTTCATCCGTACTGACACTAGACTGATTTGGATTTTTCAATTTCAATGCACTGAATAGGGATTTTCCTATTTCCAATATATTTTAGAACGATTTTCCCTTTGTTCATTGCAAGATTAAAAAACAAAAAATGCTTTGCTTCTCTCTCTCTCTCTCATGTAAGATTTTAATTAATCACTATTTTTTTAGTTTGGTAAAAGCACATCATAATTTGTGCATTGCACATTCCAAATGCTAGGTTATATAGAGTGTGTGTTTGGATAAGCCATAAACCGTGGTTTTAAAAGCCATTTTTTATAATTTGAGATACAACTTCTCTCACATACTTATCTCATAAATCGTAAAAGTTATTCTCCAAAAGTTAATCAAAACACACACTGAGTCATTGAAGAATAAAATGAGTTATATACAATACTTCAAGGGATAATTAATCTCTTGGTCCTTGTGGTTTTGTCTTAGTTTTAACTTACTATCTACATTTTGACTTGATGCAATTCAGTTTCTATAATTTTGATTTGATTGTAACTTGTCCCTCAACTTTGATTGACTATAACTCAGTCCTTATAGCTTTAAGTATTTTATAATTCAGTCATTGGCCTTTATTTAAAAACATAATGACTAAATTATAAAATAGTTAAACTAAGGAATTGAATTGCAGTGCATTAAAGTTTGGGACTTGGTTACAACCGGATCAAAACTATAGGAATTCAGTTGCACCGAGTTAAATTATAGGAACTAAATTATAATTAAGTCAAAATTATAGAGACTAAAAGACAAATGTTCCCAAACTTCAAATGAGTTGTGTATGAATACTCTATGGCTAAATTGGCTAATTGTATAGAATTAATCTAATTGGTGAATTTGGCAGTTTTATCTTTAAATAATTATAGTTAGTTCCCAAATTAACAATGTGTTTGGATGTAGAGAAATTAGAAGGGGGAGAAAATGGAGGAGGAGAGAAGTGAAAAGATAATAATATCCCTCCTTGTGTTTGGATAGAGGGGAGAAATAAGGGAGGAGAGAAAATACATTATATTTATAATGACAATAATTCCCTTATTTAATTTTTAATACATATTTTCAAGTAATGGGATGAAAAAAAATTCAAATAAAAAATAACACCATCAAATTAAACATTAAATTCAAATTAAAATGAAATTATTTTTTATATTTATTTTCAAAACAAAATATTAAGCCAAATATATTTCCTAACAAATTAATATAATAAAAAAGTGAAAAAAATAAACATGCCTCAATTATTATAATATATTTGTATATTGATTTATTAAAATTAAAATAAAATTTTCTTTAAAAAATGCAAGCTCTTTTTATTTCATTTATAATTTATAATTTTAATAATAATATCGTTAATAATAAAGTATCATGGAATAATATGATCCAACATGTGAGAAATTTGAGATAGATAAGAAATTAAGAATATAAGTATTGGTGTCCGTGCATTGTAAGGAGAAGTTCATATCTATGTGATGCCTCAATTAGGTTATATGAAATCGGTTATAAATGTGGGCACCTATATATATCTTTTTTCTTTTTTGCTCACCCATATGTTTTCAAAAGCATACAATGTTAAGAGAGAAAGAGAATTTCATAAAGACTTTGAAATTATTTAAATTTAAATTAATATTTTTGCGCTCAAGCTCAAATACCTATAATGAATCACAATGCAAAAATATAATCGAAACAAATTAGAAATATAGAAATAAATTAGAAAAAAATCATCAACAAATTATATTTATTAATTTATGGATTCAAATTAAATCCTCTAGTATTTATTACCAAATTGAATCCTCTAATATTTATTATATTTTTTAGCAAAAAAATTAGAAAATAATCATCAATAAATTATTTTTATTGATTAATATAGAGATAAAAAATTCAATTATTAGGAATATAAAAAATTAATTGGAAAACAATCATCAATAAATTATATTTTTTGATTAATAAAGACAAACAAAAACCCCTAGTATTTATTATGTCTTTAGGAAAAAAATTATAATTTTAAATTATGATAACACCTTGATTTATGGAGATAAACAAAATTCAATTATGAAAGAAAACAAAAACAAAATGATGTTACTTAATGGAATTAACGGTGTTATTATGAGTATTATAGAATAGTGCTTGTTTGGAATAACGATTGGAGCCTTTAAAATTAGCCATTCAATCATGATTTATAGTATATATGGTAAGTATGTGAGAGGAATTTTGTATCGATTTACGTGAATAAGCACTTTTAAGGGCCCCAAACGTAATCTCAAACAAACCCATATAGATAAGAAAACACTATAGAATATATATATATATATATATATATATATATATATATATATATATATATATATATAGACATATATATTAATTGGTATGTCATTTAAAAAAAGGCTAAAGTATACTTTTAATCCTTTATGTTTACCTCAAGTGTCATTTTAGTCCCTTAAGTTTATAAAACATAATTTTAGCCCTTCAATATTAACACCGTTAATTTCATCTAACGAAAAATGTTGACTTATCATAGTTATATTATTATAATCCTAATTGGCTACCACATCAACTCAAATTTTTTAAGAAATCCATATTTTAATTAAAATAACAACAACAACAACAAATTATTAGTTTTAAATCAATTTAAAATTCTAGGTTTTTATCAATTTTTTTTATCTCCTTCAATTCGTCATTGGACTTGAACTCCCTTCTTCCTCCATTAATCTTCCAATGAACTCTGACCCTATACTTCTACTTCTTATGCCAACACTTCTCACCGGTTATGTATGTCACACCCTTATCTTGTTTTCGACTTACAGTGGAATATTATTACGTAGTTCGGTGGGCAACAAAAGAATAGCATAAATATATTGATATTATGTGTATGATTACAGAAATTTCCCCATAAGGAATCATACATGATAATTATAATCAATGTAGCCGCACAGAACTACTTAGATGTCTAAACTCGTCCTAGTGAAATGCAGACACCTTCCCGTCTTTGTTCCACCACGGCATTCCCCTCGTACAGTTCTCTTCTTTGTTCTCAGCATACCTTTTGTCTTCACCTGTTTAAATTGTTGGTAAGGGAGGGTGAGATTCGAGAGAATCTCAATAGGAAAACAATACCAATATGCATGTAAGATAAGTGCTTAATGCATGATATGCTTGCATTACATAACTCATGCTCACACAATGACATATCTACGTGCTCAATGTTTCAAATGACATACGTATGGCCATAGCATAAATAGAAATAGAGCTTCCATCATTCATATATGTTTCACATAATCAAGCAAAATAATAACATGCATTAATACACCAGTACAAATATCAAATACACGCATGAGAGGTAAGTTCCCTACCTTAGTCGCCCTTCCCTAATCCTCTAACGTGCCTCATAATGTGTGCCGCCGACTGGCTCTCAACTTGATTCTAAAATGTCAAATGTACAATTTAAACACTTCCATAGTATTTCTTATGGTTATACGAGTCTATATTGAAAATTGACCAAAATGCCCCCGAGACCCCGACCCTGCAGTACTTGGTCTAATAGTACTTTTTCCGAAATTTTGACACGTGCTATTCTGACATATTTTCACTTAAGGAATCCATTTTTTACTTTAGTTTTCTCAAATTCCAGCCCCAATTACAAATTTACCTACCCCCTGGCAGCCCCTATGTGAGGGTTTTAAGGCTATTTTTGTTATTTCACTTTCTAAGGCTTTTCTTACTTCGCACCCAACATAAACCCTACACAATTTTCCATTCTAAACACAATAGAATCATCAAAAATACCAAAATCCAGTCCAAACACAGCCCAAAGCAGATCTGGACAAAATTCCATAAAAATTAGGAAAAATGGAATTTCTTGATTTCAATCTATAAACCACATTCTTTACACCTCTAATCACTTATTTAATTACTTAATCACATTCTAAACATGATTAAACTAGATTTGGGCAGCATAACAGCTAGGGTTTGAGCTTCCCAACTTTTACAAAATCCACAAAAATAACCACAAATTAAGCCAACAACAACAATAATCACCATCACAACATCATATTAACTAAGATGATCTAAGTTCTTGAAATTACCTCTTGATTCTCAACTTTCTCTCAAAATTTCACCATCTTCTTTCCCTCTCTCTTTTGAGTTTTCTTCTTGCTTTACATGACTTCAAGAAGGTTATGAAGATTAGAGAGAGTCTACAAGAGATTGAAAGCAAAAACAAGCAATTACCACTACTACTTACCAAGTTCTTGCCTCTTGGTTCTTCCTCCTCCCTCTTTGTTCTCTATTTTCTCTTGCTCTCTCTCTCTTTCTCTTCTCTTGATTATGCTTGGCGTGAAAATGGCTAGGAAAGAGATGAAGGTAAACTTTAAAAGATTCTACCACCTTTCCTAAATTAATAAATGGCAGCTTTTTTCATTTATGACATCATCTTGTACATGGTCTTATCTTCTTCCAATTTGTGTCATATTTCCATTCAATTTGAACTAATTTCCTATTCTTCCCTTGGCCCATGAACACGCCATTTAAGGGTCCTTTACGACCCAATTGGCAATTGAGCTTCTTTCATTATCCTAACTAATTGCACATTTATATTGTTATTTTATGATAATAACACATGTGCTCAACCTTAACAATTATAATTTAATCCTTTGGCTTCTTGAATAAGCCATTTCCACCTCCTTTAATATTTTTAACAACAAATATCCACAAATATAAGGAAAATATGTGTTTTTACTTTATTCCATAATTTACCCAATTGTCATTACATTTTTCTCCAAATTCGCAATAGTTGGCCTTCTTGGTGGATTTTCTGCCCTAATTTTGAAAAATTATAACTAAATTTGTAGACATCATTTTAGAGCTATTCTAAAGGCTATAGAACCCTTATTGAGTCTAATTTCAAGGAAAAATATAGCCTTTTACTAGCTGGGAGTACAAAATTCCCAGATTTTCAATCTTTGCATGCTGTTCCAGAAAATAATCAATTTCACCGAGCAAACTTCAAAAATTCATAACTCTTTGTATATAGCTTCAATTGATTCAATAGACCTATCAAATTAAAGGTTAGGATGTCTACTTTCACCCTGTAAAATATCATAATTTTTACTCATCATTTAGTCTTCCAAAATCTCATGACAAGGTCACTGCCTCACAGGAAATTTCACTCGAAGTATAATCACTTTCTTCAAAATTCACCATTTTATTTTCTTTAATGCCCCAAAGATATAAGAAATATTAGAGAATAGATTTAGGACACCTACTAAATCAGGACTTAACAGTCCACTTAATTCAGGCTTATTTTCAAGCCTCCAATCCCAAAATTCAGGATATTACAACGTAAACCTGGGCAAGTTCACTTTCCCTTCATATTCTACACGCCTATGGAGTAGAAGTTAAATTTAGGTGACCCTCCCTCATTAAACCCAACTTTGTTGATAGGATTTTTTAGTTGTAATGGAATTGGTATTGCTTAAACTAAGGTTGGAATCGGAAGATTTGTTGAGCATAAGAGAGAATTGTTTGTTGTTATATGCTATCTATTGCGGAAACATCAAAACCAAAATATATTTGATCGAGTCAATTCCAAAGTACTTGATCTAGTTGGAAAAGCCAAGGATATTTTATCTCTCTCTCCCTAGCCTCCCCAGGTTTCCACAGTCGAAGAAAACAAAATGTTAGAGACAGAAGCATTCATGGAGGAAGAAGAGAGTTAGCGGCAGAATGAGGATTTCTATGTGGAAGGGGAGGGGAGGAAAAAATTGATTAAAAATCAAGAAATTTTTCTGTTATTATTATTATTTTTGATACAATTTCTGCTATTATTATTTTAATTAAAATATGAATTTGTTAAAAAATTTGAATTGATGTGGCAGCGAGTTAGGATTAAAATAATGTGACTTTGATGAGTCAACGATTTCCGTTAAATGAGACTGACAGTATTAATATTGAAGGACTAAAAGTATACTTTATAAATTTACAGGACTAAAATGACACTTGATATAAATATATAGGACCAAACGTATATTTTAGTAAAAAAAAATGTAAAGCGTTATACACAAAATGAAAAATTGAAAACAGCATTTGCAGGTGCCAATTACCGTGAAATTTGGAATAACATGTTAGAGTGACTGATGATGATGGCGGGGAAGGAAGGGCAATGGACGGAAATCTCATCTTTTGTCCAAAATCTCTCTATCTTTAGATAAATTTTTTTTTTTATTTTTTGGGATGAGATTTACATCATTTTTTCCTCTCGTTTTCTCTTTGCCCAATTTCCCCCTCTAATCAAAACAAGGAAAAATGCATTTTTCCCTCTCCTAATTTTTTCTCAATCCAAACACACTATAAATACCTGAGGATATGTCCTCATTTTTGTGTTTTTGTCAATTATACAACTCACATGATAGATTTTGTTTCTTTCTATACAAAACATGCCTACTTTATCAAGTAGCAAGAAGATAAAACAAAAGATAGTAGGAAAAAATTATACTCCTTCTATTTTTTAATGTAAAAACTAGATAACTAATTTGTAAATATTGAGAAAATTAATTAAATTAGTTATTTGTAATAAATATGTTAGTTTTCATAAAATACCCTCTTTAATTACATGCATTAGAATTACTCTTTAATGAAAATGCCCTCTGTAAGAAAAAATATAACTAAAAAAAGAGATTAGGTGTACCTAGACGAATCCATGTTCGGATCCGGGTCAAAGCTCCAATACTCCATACTTGTGCCCACACAATTATTAGACTACTAGAGCCTAATTGTGATTTACACAGCAGATCACCAGAACCAGAAAGATGGTAGGAGAGAAGGGAATTGCCAGAAAACTCAATGGCAGGGTGAATTGCAATTGAGGAGGCACACCCTATTTATAGTGGTTTATGGAGGCCACTAATTAGGAAACGTGTGCACTCCTTCTTACCCTCCAAGACAGCAATTAATTGTCTCTCTCAATTAATTCCCTAATTATGGTGATTTGTTCCTCTTTTAACAAATCCATAATCATTGCTGAATTATTCCCTAATCTGCTGATTTTATTCTTATTTGATTAGGCTACTTATTTCCTAATCAAATAGTCCGGCCCATCAAGGGCGGACTTGGACCCAAAGTCCAACATCTCCCACTCGCACTTGATGGGCCTCCCATCGTGCGTGCGTTACTCTTTCTTGTTTCATACTTGGTGTTTGCCGTGATTGCGTGGGCAAAAAAAATGTCTTTAAGATTTGGTTCTTGTGATACTAGAAATCCTTTATATTGGATCAGCATCCAAGAACACCTTTTATATATAACCGTAAGCTATATGTTCATTGCCTCATATGCCCCAAATTCTCCCATACATATTACTCATGGCATATCTAATCCCTCTCGAGTTAATATATTGATTAACTCAGATTACCTCCTATGCACATAGTATCCGCACTTACTAGCTACACATAGAGCTAGTAAGGGGTCGACCACAAATACTAGCACATCTTATGTATCTATGAGTAAATCTTCCTTTTTGACTAAACATCAGTCTATTTTGACTTGGTCGCTTTCCTAGTTTTCACTCGTCTGACCAAATCGAGTGTGATCATGGAGCTTCAGCTAAAGTAGCTGTCACCAAACCAAGCTTTTATGATGCCGTCTAAGTCTTAAGGGCATCGTGGAAGGATTCTTCCTTCCTGGGACTCACACTGTGATGAACTAGGGATCTTTCACCCACATCCTGTATTGCAGTTTAACTCTTAAGCACATGTAGTACGAATTGCATGCTACGGTGAATGGTTTGAGATGTACGTCGATTTCTTTTCTTTCACCATACAAACATTAGTTCCAAAATGTACTCAACATTCGAACCAGAACTTTCTTTTTCATAATGTCTCTTTTACAATCTCTTTTGTGAAAAAGAGTTCTTTGCCTGGCTACATGTCTATATTCATGCTTCGATCCATTTTCTGTGTATATGCACACATGTGGACCTCATCTCAGTCTAACTGAGGCGACTCAAACGCAAAGATTCTTTTCAACCATCTCATGGTGATCATTTGCTCGTCTTACCTTCCCATGCCCTTGCAAAACGTGGGAAGACAGTTGTTCGTGTGAGTGAACCAACCTCTTTTGACCTGTACGACATACAAAATTGTATACCTTATATGTATTTACTCATAACATACATACCATTTTTTTTATCTTCATATAAAAGAAGTTCATGACCTTATATTTTATTTGCGCCCCTAGATTTTCACTAACTCAATGAAAATCAAGCTATGGGCTCATTAAGGGGATCTACCAATATTCTGTTAGTAGAAGGTCATTGAACTGTCGCTTTCCCTTTTTGAAAGCATATCTCTCATAGAGATGTATCAAAAAGTATGTTTCGTCTTGCTGTGATACTTAGGATCCTCATCATAAGATGTTATCGTTTGGATCCTTCTATCCACCATTCATTCCCAATCTCTCATAGGAATTACTTTAGCCATATGGCACTTTGAATGATAGCAGAACACGCCCTGCGTTCTATTTCCATGGATAACAGGAAAAATACTATGTATATTTCCTTACTCCATTATCATTTGCCTAAGTCTTATATTGGAGTATCCTTTCAAAAAGGAAAGTTGTTGTCTTGACAACTTAATCCATGGTTATTCTCATAACCCATTTCACAGCAGGACCAAAAAGTAACTTCCAAGTCTGACCAAAAAACATTTGGTCTTATGTACACCAATGTGTACATTCATATTACCAACTATAGTCTCACATAGGACTCTATCCACCTTTCTTATGTTGGATTCCTCATAGGACATGTAACCTCTTTAGGTTTATGCCCTTGACTTCAGGGGTGTCCATGTGTTTGTAGTTTGACATCCTAAGATGTCTAGGGAGTACACTTGTACATGTCTTAGGTGGAAAAGACTGTATCTTTCTTATGCAATCTCCGTTTATCTTGTCATTCAAATATTTGTTCAATCTATGACTTTCTTAACTCAGAATTTAAGGATTCTCTGATCCTTTATTCTTTTAACTCCCTTGACACTTGTTTCATATGTCATTTGATAAATGATGACTTCACAAAGAATCATCATTAGACCGTCTGGGACTTATGTAGTGTTCTTTGATTATTTCGAAGTTGGTGAGGCTTTCACCTTATGAAAAACCTCATATACTATTATTTGGGTGATTGTTTCTACGTAGCCCTTAAGCTGCTTCATGTAGAGTTCATCATCCAATTTCCAAAATTCCAAATTGGAAGGTGGTCTTTACATCATCTTGATGCAATTTTTAAGACTAAGCTTGTTGTCGTAGCCAAAGTTCAGAGTTAAAACATATAATGGACAACCTTCCATTGTATTACCCTTTAGTCACTAAGTGTTTTAGGTTCTACATGCTCCCAAGGCGATTTGAGAATCTATTTGTTCCCAATCATCTCTTGGCTGGGTGACAAATTACCCAAACACGTATTTGGCTTAAAAAGAATCCAAATCTTCCTGCATGACACTTTGCAAATCATCTTAGCAGGTCCTTCTAGTGTCTTTCAGACACTTATAGGTACTTATCATCACCTTTTAAATGATAAAGAGAGCATTCAATCCAATAGGGAATCTATCCCTTATAGTCATTCGCTAGATGACAATTTGCTCCGAGGTGGATTTCATAAGATTCTTTTCCTATGTATGAGTGAGGTAATTCTCTTGTAACTTACCTCTTACCTCTTTCATTGTGAAAATGGTCTCAATCCTCCCACTCGAATCAGTGAACTTAGGAACACTTAGTTATTCCTTGTCACTTGTGAACCTCTTAAAGAGATTTATTGTGATTAATGCTCATTTCCTACTAGGAAATCTGGGTTTTATGAACGTTGTGTCCCACGATTTTCTCTCAGTCACTAAACCGCCATCATTTTCACTAATGAATACATGTCATGTCAAATTCTCATGTCATCTCATAAAGAGATACTTTGTATACCTTGACCCCAATCTTCCTTTCTCATAGGAAGAATTATGAATATAAAGTTGATGACCCTTATAGTCTTAACGAGCTTAGCCCTGGTTTAAGGCCCATCCACGATTCATAGGGTAAGGTCGTGACTGACATAGAGGGCATTTGATTAAGTGTGAATATAATAGCTGCAAGTCTACCTACCAACATATGGCTGATAGCCTTATTGATGCCATTATGTTCACAACCAAATCAAGGAGAGGTCTATCTCTCCATTTCAACAACTCTATTATGTTGAAGAGTTCTAGATATTGATAGTTGTCTAACAATGCCTTTCTTGTACACAAAGCAGCTTGAACTAATCACATGGGTGTATTTAACCTTTGTTAGTTCAAAAAGGGTCTTATCCCTTTAGTTTAACTGATTCTTGACTAGTTCAGCTATTATGTAACAGCTTCACACTTGCCAAAAATCAAGTAAACATTACTGTATTTAGAGTAAACGTCCACAACGTTAACGAAACACCGAGCTCTTTGTGTTTTGCCCTCATGTTCATTGGTTTACTAACGTCATAATTTGCCAATTTTAGTGTATTTTCTCAAAAATGTTTCTTTGTCTTTCTTGCCAGGTAGAATGAGTTCTCAACTTATTTATAAGGATATTAACCCTTTAGCACACGTTGTTTAGCAAATATTCTTTTGCTAGTTTGATCATTCCCTTTGATGAAGGTGTATATGTGGCAAGAAATGGAATCTTTTATCCCTAGAAAAGAAACATCAAAATCCAACAAAGGATTTGAGAATCATAGTCCCATCGATCCTTAACTAAAGAGATAGCAAATATATGATTCTGTTAGTTGCAATTGCATGGAGTGAATCAGGGTGGTTTATCTATGCAGAGTTAACGTGCAAGTTCCAATCCCTTGATTCTATCTCTTTGTTGCTTTGCATTTGACATGAAGCCATATGCTTCTCTGAAATATCCACAACTCATGTGGATCACTACTTTTACAACCCTTAAGGATTATGAATATAGCTTTTCATCTTTGTAGAAACCATTTGACCTCTTCTAGATCAAGTTTACCTCATAGGTTTCTTACCCTTGGGCTTAAAGGATGAATCCTCCTACTCTTTAGCTAAGTTCGTCTGTCTGATGGATCTTGAATCCTTCAGTCTTTCACATTCAAGTTCAATGTGGTGAATTACATTGCTGAAGGTTACAATATGCATATCAGAGGCAATTTTTACTTTTGTATACGCCCACTCACTGGAAGACGTGCCTTACTCCCACTCACTGGGAGACACAACTTACTCCCACTCACTGGGAGATGTCTTGTCACAACATTCACTTGTTGTTTGTTAGAAAGAACTTGGCATTTAGTTTGTCTCAACTTCTTAGTTTGACATTTGCCTCAAGTGTTGCCTAAACAACATGTTAAGACTTAGCACACTGTGTTAAAACTTAACTTAGTTTTAACTTAGAAGAAGATAATCTATTCCACTATCTTCCAACACTATCCACACGACTTGGATAAGGTTACATTGCTCATACCAACATAAGTTTAAGCAATGTTGTTCTTTCTATACTTGATAGCATAAACATTTTGTATCCTTCGGTTGTTTCAACTTTTAAATGAGGAAGACTAGTTGGTAGGATGTCCCTGACATCTCATTCTTCTTGAATGAAAGAGATTTGAGAGTTTTTAACTCCACAGCTAACTCTATTGAGCTTGTCTTCATAAGCTCAGTCAAATAGACTTGGTCATAATTGGTCACTCAGACGATTATGGTATACAAATCTTATTTGTTTAAATAAGATAAAGGATAATTAGATAATAAGTTCACTAGTTTCATATTCAGGAGACAACTATGTTGACTCCCATCCCAATCATACTAGTTAGCTCATCACCCTTTTAACCACAATTTTCATTGAACACTTTTCCCTTTGGATTTCTAGACGCATTCTAGAAAACTCTCACTCAATCAAAGAGCAGTTATATTAACAAGATAATAACACAATATCATCTAACTAGCATGAATGTTCAAGAAAACAAGAAGAGAATATACTGAATTCAATTCTAAAAACAAATAGAGAATTTAATCTTAAATTCAATGGAAAAACAAGAATATTCAAAAGTTTAAGCCTCATATCTTTGTCTCTTAACTAGATTCTCCTTCTCATAGGCCCTTCTGACCATATTAACTCATGTAGCTTCTAGCTATAATGTCCAGCTCCTCTTTGCCATGTTTACATCCACTCATTTGGATGTATTTGCAGTATACCTCCCACTTGATGAGATGATTCTCACATCTCTATCTGTCTTGTCCTTTGTCACAACATATGTGATAAAAAGGTTAACTTTTAGAAGTCATTGCTTCAATCCAAGTGGATCAATGTGGTTAGAAGCATGTGAAGACTTATTATTATTCAATAATTATTGAATAATTTTAAGTTGCTGCAATTTTTCAGGTTTTTATCTCTAACAATTTGAGTCAAGGTTAGATAGGATTTTATATTCAAAAACTCATTTGAATAATGCCTTACTTTTAAATAGTCTTTCAGCATTTAACCTTATGTTACAACTGAAAAAACTCTTAAAAAAATAAGCCAACCTATCCCAAAAAATAATAGAATCCATAAAGACTCAATTTTAATATTTTTGGGAAACTTCTAGGTGCATACAAGCACCTTTTTGACTTAAAAAAGATCCAAACATGCTTCAAATATATGCAAATTATATATCAAATTAAAGCTCTCGAATTTAGGGATTTTTAAGGAACCAACCACGTCTCAATTAGAGGCCCCACTCACCCTCACACACCCCTAGAAGGTCTCTGGATCCAAAAATCCTGAAAAATTGGAAAATTCCAAGGTTGGCCACTCTCAGCGGTGGCGCGTGACATACACGCGCCGACCCAAACGACTCCACTCGCCGTCTTCTCTCTGACGGTGCTTGCCACTGGTCAAACGGAGACCCCAGTGGGCCCCACGCGCCTCTAAATTTTCCCCCTTTTTTTTGGGTCAACAGTCAACAAATGACTGTTGACCGTTGACTGGTCAACTTGACCCCGTCACCGATGACGTGGCGCTGACATGTCTCGATCAACGTGGCTGGTCAACAGATGATGTGGCCTCGTTGACCGATGCTGGCATGGCATTTGGCGCTGCCGTGGCGACAGCTCATTGGCGTCACGTGGCATTGGTTGACCGATGACATGGCGTTGACTGCCACGTCATCGTCTTCAACCTCCAGCCGGGTCAACCCGACCCGGTTGGAGCTCCGACGGGTCATCGCGACCCATTAACTTCGGAAGGCCATATATCCCTCGTTTTAGCTCCGTTTTTCGCGTTCTTGGTGTCATTGGAATCGTAGTTCAGTGAACTACAAATCCATGGCATTTATTTGATCTTAAAACCTCTGTTTCATTAATCAAATCACGAGTGAAGTTGCGGCGGTGACTAACGACCTGCGAACTTCTTTCCTTTGTTTCTCTCTTATCCGAACTCCGTTTGACGCGTTCTAAGCATCATTGGAATCGTCTCTTCAAAATCTACATATCCATGTCCTTACTTTGGGTAAAAACACTGAGTTTCAAACACCCAATTTTTCTCAACGTTGTCGGCGCGACATAATTCGACCGGATATGTGTCTCTGTGTTTCAAAGGCTCTTTTAACCTTTGAGGGGTCAAGTCTTTTTCGTTTTTAGTTCCACATAGGTTCCAAAAACACCAACTTGAAAAAGATCAAAGAAGGGAGGAGAAGACGCCACAAAGTATATATATATACACACTAACCAGAGGAGCAAACAGTATTCCACTAGAGCACATATAGCTAGTAATGCAAATATATATCAAGCCTGAATTTTTCAATCATGCGGAAGCTTAAATATATATATATATATATATATATATATATATATATATATATATATATATATATATATATATATATATAGATGCATTCATGGGTTAATTTCAAGCAACAGAATTAGAGCTTGAAAAACGAATGAGAGGTAGGATCATGCATTACTCATTATATGTATATAATAGACCAAGGAGAGCCATATACACACACGCGCATAATCCGGAAAACAAACGAGGCAAAAACTTGTTCATATAGTTTGAAGCAGCATATATTCTTTCATCATATATTTTGCACAGCGGAAATAAAATTGTGATGGAGATATAAACAAATTATATCAATTAATTATTCACAAAGAATAAATCACAGCCTCATGGATCAACATTGCTCTGATGCCAATGTAAGAAAAAATATAACTAAAAAAGGAGATTAGGCGTACCTAGACGAATCCATGTTTGGATCCGGGTCAAAGCTCCAACACTCCATACTTGTGCCCACACAATTATTAGACTAATAGAGCCTAATTGTGATTTGCACAGCAGATCACCAGAACCAGAAAGATGGTAGGAGAGAAGGGAATTGCCAGAAAACTCAATGGTGGGGTGAATTACAATTGAGGAGGCACACCCTATTTATAGTGGTTTATGGAGGCCACTAATTAGGAAACGTGTGCACTCCTTCTTGCCCTCCAAGACAGCAATTAATTGTCTCTCTCAATTAATTCCCTAATTATGGTGATTTATTCCTCTTTTAACAAATCCATAATTATTGTTAAATTATTCCCTAATCTGCTGATTTTATTCTTATTTGATTAGGCTACTTATTTCCTAATCAAATAGTCCGGCCCATCAAGGGCGGACTTGGACCCAAAGTCTAACACCCTCAATATATACAATCATTAGAGATACTTTGAGAAAATATTATAAATTTTGAGAGATAAAATATATTGAAGTTTTATATTGGAAAAATTACACTCAAGTTTCAAGGAAGAAAGGAAATAAGAAAATGGTCTCTTGAAATTGTAAAATGAAAAAATGGTTTCCATTGACAACTTCACGAACGGGTCATTGCCAACTTCATAAGCGAGCATTGATAACTTCATGGAATCATTTTTTTATTTTAGAATTTTAAGGGACCATTTTTTCATTTTCTTTCTTCCTTGGGATTTGAGTGTAAGTGTCCCTTTTATATTAAAGATCAAAATAAAACCTCTATTTAACTCCTATATTTATGGCTAAAGGTAGTATCTTTTGCTTCATATCTCATTGTTTCACTTTCCTTCATGCTATTGTTAGATTCACATAATGGAACAGAAATGCAAACAGGTTGGGCTTCTATCATTTTTCTATTTCTCAGTTTCTTTTCATAATCTCATATCCACCATTTGATTAAAAAAATAAATAGTTCAGATTCAATATTTTTTATAAAATTATTACTATAAATATAAATAAGTAAGTTTAAACTCTTAAAATCCTATTTATACAGTTTATTAGCAATATAGAAAAAATAAATAAATTTTCATTTATAAAATATTATAATAATAATTTTACAAAATATTAAATCTAAATCATCGATTTCATGATTTAAGGGTGGAGATGTGATTATGAGAAGAAAATGAGAAAGAGGAAAAGGATAGCATCTTCTTTCGTCATGATGCACGAACTCACCAAGATAGAAATATACCAAAAATAAATAAATAAATTATCTGTTCTTTATAGATCCATTCAGACAAAATGAAGTTAATAATTGAAACTTTACTTTCCCCAAAGTTGTGTACAGGGGGACAATGTAGCTACAAGTAAAAGCCTTGAAAGTTTCCACTAAAAACAAAAGTAACCAATTTGAATGTTGATGCATGTTACACCATCAACTTGAATGAGTAACTGATAGCACGTATGCTAAGTAAAGAAGTAGTAAAGTCTCTCGTCTCTGGGAGGTTTTCTCTCGTTTCATCGAGAACTAAAAGTGCTGTCCTCTGTGGCAGCGTGAGGGTACCGGAGCCCACCCACTGTGGTCTTCCGTCAAAAACAGATCTTTACTTCCTTGTTGGGGGTGAGATCAGTGAGGAGAGGGAGGTTTAACTGGAGAGTGGTTCATTGGAAATATACGGAGGGAGAGTCGGTTAAACTAATGATGGAGGAAGCAGGAAGTATCAACCAAAGGAAAAGCCTTCGTCTGAATGCCATCTGGAAATCAAATGGTATACCGAAGAAGGTGAGTAACATGCTCATTGGAAAACTGATTTCTGAAAAAAATATCAATAAAAAGTCCATTATATCTACAATTCGGAGAGGATGGAACTTGGGTGAGACCACGGAGATTATCGAAATGCCAGATGACGCTTTCGTTTTCACCTTCTCTGATTTGAACGAGAAACAGAGGATGATGCGGGGACGTCCATGGTCGATACAAGGGGCACTAATGAGCATCCAAGATTGGTCTGAATACATGACCACAAGTGAGGTATGTTTTAATAAAACGCCTTTTTGGGTGCAGTTCCATAATATGCCAATGGGATTAATGGAGGATGAGGAAAATATTTGTAATATGAGTAATTTAGTAGGGGATCTAGTGTGGTATGAAAAGCCGAAAGTTAATGGAAAATTTGGCCGAAGCTTTGGAAGGTCGAGAGTCCTAGTAGACAGCACGAAACCTTTGGTGCCTGGTTTTTGGGTTGAACGGCCGGATGGATCGGAGGTATGGATATCGGTGAAGTATGAGAGACTGCAATTATTTTGTTATCACTGCGGACTGATTGGACATGATAATAAAATCTGCAAAACCAAAAGCACCCTCAACGAAGATGGAGAACGGGTATATGGGCCATGGATAGGAACTGGTGCAGAACGGGATAAGGAAGATAGCATGGTGAAATTTTTGCAGTCGTGGAATGAGGAAGATGGTCGGAAAAAGGGGTCGGAGCGTGAGTGGACACAAGACGGGACGCGTGACAGAATGCAAAAAACAGTACGTTATCAATCTGCTGCGAAACCCCAGAAAGATAATTCGCTAAGCTGTGATGAGTTGGTTACCAGTAATAAAGCTCCTGTTATAGCGCCATTATCGCTGGTCTTGCCATCATTAAGGAGTGAAAGTGTGAAGTCAAAAAGAGAGGAGGACATTGGCATAATAACAAAAGAGAAGGACACAGGGAAAAAGATTGGTGGGCCAACTAATAAAGAAAATGGAGAAAAGGAAGGCATAAGGGTGAACCCAAAGTTACAAGACACTATTAAAATCGTGACGCAGCTGAATCGAAGACCAATAAATAATCCAACCCCATCACCAATGGATAAGGCACTTTCTACACCAACTCCAGAAGAAAAAAGCTCAAAAGCACTTGTACCAATTAGCCAACTGTCTCCGGTATCTGCTATGGTCAAAGGACTTGAGAAAGTGAATCTTAAACGTGGTGGACCAGATCTAGATAACTCAGATATAGGGAAACGAAGACGTTTGTTTACTGAAGAAGTTGAGCCTGCTCCAACGAAAAAATCTCCAAAAAAAGCTCCAGCTCGAAGGAAGAATATTCGGACAATTAAAAGTGAACTGCGAGGAGGAAGAGGTATAGGTGCTTTTAATCATGCAAAGGCCCCTGCTGAACAAGAGATAGATTTCCCAAGTAGCTGGCTGATGTGCAATGACAAAATTGGGATAAAGAATGGCGACACAACAATGGCTGAGGGTTCTGGTGGCTGTCCTAAAACAGCCACCCAAGAGCCATGAGTCTTATATCGTGGAACTGCCAGGGATTTGGGGTGGCTCTGGCAGTAAAAAACCTGAGGGAGGAGGTTAAAAGAAAAAAACCCCAAATCGTCTTCCTTATGGAGACGAAGAAGCAGAGTGAGTACATGGAGAAAATAAGAAGAAGATGTGGATTTGATGAGAGTTGGTATGTCCCACCTATTGGCCATTCGGGTGGTCTTGCTTTGTGGTGGACCCATGAGGTTACTGTGAACATCATCAGCAGTTCTAAGAATTTGATTCACACTTGGTTGAACCCTCCCTCAAACTCGTTCCCAACATACATATCCTTTATCTATGGACCACCTAGAGAAGGGGAACGTAGGATTTTCTGGAATCAGATTCGAAGAATGGCTGGAAATATCTCATCCTCATGGCTATGCATAGGAGATTTCAACGAACTTTTGTCACAATCAGAGAAAAATGGAGGTAACCCGCATGCCCTTCGTAGAATTTGTAATTTCCAACAAGTTATCTCAGATTGTGCATTAATGGAGGTTGAAGCCAAGGGGTCTACATTCACATGGTGTAATCAAAGAGTGGGTGAAGATCATGTGAAAGAAAAGCTGGACCGAGCACTGGGCAATCTTGAGTTTAAAGAAGTTTTTCCAAAGGCATTGGTATTTCATGTGGAGCCCATAGCTTCAGATCACCATATGCTATGGCTACAGATGTGTTTTTGTGATTCTAAAACTCCTAGAGCATTTCGCTTTGAAGCCATTTGGGTAACACATCCAGAATTCTGTACTATCATCCAAAGCTGCTGGCAGAATGACAAAGATACAAATGTAAATGGAGTTGATATCCTCATTAATTATCTTAATAAATGTAGGATTGCTCTTATCAATTGGAGTAGGAAAGCTTTCCCAAATAATCGCAGAGTCATTACCGAGCTTGTAGGGAAGATTGAAGAATTAAAGGCTTCCATTTATACTGATGCCACAAAACAGAATATTGAGGCGTTGAAAATTGAGCTCGAACAAGTATGGAAAAGGGAAGAGGTGTATTGGTGGCAAAGGGCGAGGACAGATTGGATTAAAGCAGGGGATCTCAATACTAAATTCTTTCATCGATCTGTTGCTATTAGACGCCAACACAACATGATAATTAAATTAAAGGATCACCAGGGGAACTGGATCGAGAATGAACAAGAGGTTAATGGAATGATTGCCGGATTCTACTCATCATTATTCCAAAAAAGTGACTGTGGCCAAATAGAATCGGTGCTTTCTTATGTCAAACCTTGCATTTCCTCTCAACAAAATTTGTGGCTGACTCTTCCTGTTACAGAGGCTGAAATCCATGCAGCCACATTTCAACTTGGGGCCTTCAAAGCTCCCGGTACAGATGGTTTCAATGGGCACTTTTATCAAAGCTCATGGAATGAGGTACGTCCTAATCTAGTAAGAATGATTCATGGTTTCTTTGAGCATGGGGAAAGTCTCGATCCATTGAATGTTACTAATTTGCTATTGATCCCCAAAATTGATCATCCTGAATCTGTCAACCATTACCGCCCAATCAGCCTTTGTAATTTTGCCTATAAGATTGTTGCAAAAATCCTGGCAAACAGATTGAGCAGTGTGTTAGATGATTGTATCTCTGAACAGCAACGGGCTTTTATCCCAAATCGATTAATTCAGGATAATAGCATTATGGTGCATGAAGTTTTCCATTATCTACAGCACAAAAAAACAGGGAACAAGTATGAGTTAGCCTTGAAAATGGACATGAACAAAGCCTATGATAGGATTGAATGGGATTTTCTAGAAGGAATGATGTTGAAACTAAATTTTTGTGAAAAATGGGTGCAATGGATTATGAAATGTGTTCGAAGTGTTACCTTCAATGTACAGTTATCTGGTAAAACCATTGCAAATATAGTCCCCCAACGTGGTCTACGCCAGGGAGATCCACTCTCATCGTACTTATTTATCATAGCATCTGAAGCCTTGTCTGCTATGATCACACACCATGCCAATCACAGAAATTTTGAAGGTATATCTCTCACAAGGGGTGGCCCATTAGTAACCCATTGTATGTTCGCAGATGATACAATTGTTTTCATGAGAGCTAATATCCCAAATTGCAGATTATTTCTGAAAATCCTACAGGATTATTGCAGGGCATCAGGGCAGTTGATTAATTATGACAAATCAAATATATTTTTTTCAACAAACACCCCTTCTCAATGCTGTGAGGAAATATCTAGTTGTCTATGTGTTAATGTAGTGGCAGACCCAGGTAAGTACCTTGGGTTACCTATTTTGTGGGGAAAATCGAAGCAGAGAGCTCTAGCATTTGTGACTGACAAGATGGGCAGAATGGTTCAAGGGTGGCAAAAGAAATGTTTATCCTTTGCAGGTAGAGAAATAATGATTAAGTCAGTTATTAGTGCAATTCCTATTTACTCCATGTCTTGTTTTAAATTCCCAAAGGAGACATGCAGGAAGCTTGATAGCATGGTCTCAAACTTCTTTTGGAGTAATGATGGATCTTCACGTAACATACACTGGAAGGCATGGCAAGCACTAACAGAGGCAAAAAGTGAGGGTGGTATGGGATTCAAAGACTTCATGGGTTTCAATGACGCACTACTTGCAAAAACAGCATGGAGAATCATTCAAAATCCTGATAGCCTTTGGGTACGTTTATTAAAAAGTAATTACTTTCCGGAGACATCCTTCATGACTGCACAAAAAGGACATAGGGCATCATGGATATGGGATAGCATTCTTAAAGGGCGCGAAGCTTTGAAAAAGAACCTGTGTTGGCAAGTTGGTAATGGTCACTATATTCAGGTATGGAGAGACCCATGGGTACCCGGAATTCATAATTTCTTATTACCAAAAATCCCTAATGCTGTTAGTAATGATGATATGCTTGTGGCTGATCTAATTGATGAAAGAAGGTGGAGCTTAGAACAAATATCTGAAGCAGTGGAACCTCAATATCTGGCCCTTGTCGAGAGTATACCCCTGAGCTTTACACGTTCGTGCGACAAGTTGCAATGGACGGGCTCCAAAGATGGAAAATACAGTGTTAAAAGTGGGTACAGGTTATCCAATAAGGAAAAGCAGGACTCAGCTGTTACTTGGGCCTCTTCATCAAATACAATTGACAAGAGAGTTTGGCAACAGGTGTGGAAGTTGAAAGTAATCCCAAAAGTAAGGAACTTTGTATGGCGTATATTGAGGAAAGCGGTAGCAACAAAGGAAGCATTATATAGACGCAGAAGCACTTCTAATCCCTTCTGCCCTATCTGTGATAATGAAGTAGAATCCATTGAGCACACGTTCCAGCTATGTCGATGGGCTAGTTTGACTTGGTTTGGCTGCCCTCTAGGAATAACCTGTGATCCAACCAATGTGAGAAGCATAAACCAATGGTTGGAGGACATCTTCCTCATGAAAAATTCCCAGGCCGAATATATCAAGGCTTATGTTGCTAATATGTGCTGGAACATTTGGAAAATGAGGTGTGTATGGGTCTTTGAACGAAAGCCACCAGATCCTTTATCTGCTATTGAAGTTACTAACCGTGCCATGAATGAATACTGGAGTATACATGAGTTATGGAAACCACTTGAAAATGGGTTGGGGATCGGAATTAATTTCAAGTGGAGAAAACCCCAGTATAACACGGTTAAAATCAATTGTGATGGGGCCTTTTGTAAACAGAAAAACATTGCTGGTATGGGTATAATCTGCAGGAATCATGATGGACTCTTTCTTCGCGGATGGGCTGATCGTTTTCCTGCGAATTCAGCTATCTATTCGGAATTAAAAGCTCTCATAAAAGCTGTAACAATAGCAGATTCTTGGGATTATACTTCAGTCACCATAGAAATGGACTGCAAGGAACTGTACTTGGCAGTGAGTGAGAAGAAAACTGATGGATGTTGCTGGACAATTCATGGCCTTATCCAAGATCTCTTTGACATGTTACAAACCCGAAATTTCATTTCCCTCGAGTTAATCCCTCGTGAAGGGAATTCTGCAGCCGACTACTTGGCTGCTTTAGCTTCAAGGGAGTTGGGACCAAGTGGTCTGATTCTACAATCACCACCTCCTCTAGCAGAGATTCTTTTTCGGGAAGCTAGTGTTGAAGAGTCAGAGTTCGATAATGAGCATCCTCTGGAAGCAAATAGGGAGGGAATTGGCTGAGTTGCATGTAGCAACAAACTAGCTTTAATAATGTCATGCTTTATGTCTCTTTCAATTGTGTTTTTCCTTAGTGCGCGTCGTTTTCATGCTTTCATCTTCATTAAGACTTGCTGTGTAATGTTTCCCTTCTTTTATTAAATGAAAGTCTACTTTTACCGGCCAAAAAAAAAAAAAAAAAAATCAACTTGAATGAGTAATATAATAAATAATCTGTTTCTTCAAATGGAATCAAATTTCTTCAGAAAATGATGCCAATCAAGTCAACTGTCAATAGGCCATTTCACTCTTGCTCATCCACTTCATGAAAAGGAAGAGGTACTGTTTTGACTGCTCTAAATTTGCCTGTATTATTCAGATGCTCATTCTCTAACCTGTACCAATTAACATTTTCTTGGTTAGATCATATGAATGATATTTTTCTCATAAAAAAGAAGGGTATTTGAGCATACCCTTTTTATTGGCTAAATGATAATGATGAGCTGTTTGAATGTTACAGACACTATGTATGAAAATTGATAGATGTCAAGAACGGACTTTTCTTTCTAATAAATAGGCTAGTCTTTTGTAATTGGGCTTTTGAAAAGATGTATTGTCATGAGTTTCACACCAAGGAGCCTCACAAGTGAAGTGTAATTTATAAGTTCAAAGGATACTCCCTTTTAATAAATCAGTTTTTCAGGATTGAGTTCTCTTTTAAATTTGTGTTTATAACAGAATGAAAGGAAGCTAATTATAAATGTACCTGAAAAAATTCCACATCCCTCTTCTAAGAACTTCAAGAGCTGCTAAAAACAAGCTTGTTACTCTATAGTCAACGTTTTCAAAACTTGAATGTAGGACAGTTTGCAGCCATGCAAGCCTCAGAATAAGGTTTAATCCCTGCATAAATTTCCAAACTTTTTAGGGGTCATCTTCAACTTTAATAGTAAAGGGACCATGTTGTATACACGAGAAAAAGGAATCATAAATTGTTCCCACAATGTCTACTTTATCACAAGAGAATATCTAATATCTAATGCCTATTGATTTGTGATCTGCTTTCAACTATCATAAAGTTCCTATCATAATTTGTTTTATGCTTTTTCTTCCCTTTGTAAAAATTCACCACAAACATGGTTGATTTTAGATCTCACACTATAATAATTAACAGTTGACTAGTTCTCATAATTGATAGTTTTTTGGTGCCAATTGTATGGCTTAAATTAACATAACATACTCTAAAAATCATCTTCAAATCAAACCAAAAGATTATACTTCTGGTTATAAATTTAAAACTAGAATATCTAAAGAGAAAGAAAGACACACACACTAATTTGTAGATGATTTGCTCTGTAGAAAAACCTTAAGTTAGCGATTCTTCAGAGAGAAAGAGGGTGATATATACCATGGAGAAGTAGTAAATGAATTTTTGGCGAAGGATTAATTCATTCCTAAGCCATGGATTATTAGAGTTAACTTGGAGCAAACCCCAGTCCTTCACAAAGTCCCAATACAATTGGTACAAAGTGCCTGCACTTGATATGATCACAAGAAGACATAGATATCCAACACCACCATCTTTCTCATAAGCCACTTTAGCTCCTGCTGCTAGCATTGCTGATACATATTTGCCTAAATTCACAAGGTGGCTTGTCTTCCCTTCATCAAACCATCTTCTAGCACACTACAAAAACCAATTAAGAGAAATCTTCAATTGCAGTTCTTAGCTGCTTGCTGTTAGGTTATGACGTGTGAATGTGAGCGAGTGTTTTTACTGAGATCCCAAAGAAGGATTGTAATTATCACAAAGTCTTACTACAAGTGAGTAGTATGGATTTGTTGTTATTTCCCATACCAAAACTTGTTATTATAATTTGTCTTGTCGCCAGGTTATGATGTGTGAATGTGAACGAGTTGTTTTTTAGGGAAAACCACTGAAATCTTAAAGGAGGAATGTAATTATCAAAAAGTCCCATAACAAGTGATTAATCTATATATAAACTTGTTATTGTCTGCTGCTCACTTATCTTGTGACTTTTTGGTGATTAAATTCCTTTTACGGGACCTTGGTAATTTTCTCTTTGTTTTTAACGGGTCAATGAGTTGTAAGAAAAATGTTTCTTTTTTGAGAAAAACTAAAAAAAAAAAAAACTGACAAGACAAGAAGAAATTGTACTTAAGTGTTGCGCTGCTTAAGATAATGTGGTGTGAGAGTGAGAGAAGGATAATTTCTCTTGCCTGCATGGCCCTCCAATAATAAGGTAAAAATGACACTGCATAAGCAAGGTCTCTGTAGTGTTTTGTCCTCATGCAATATCCATAGTCCTGAGTTCTGTAGCTTCCGGTTATATAGTAACATGCCACATACTCCAAGTTCCTGAGCATTGGGACCTATACACACAGTAATGGAATAACATAATTGTTAAGAATATTCTTCATTTATTCCATTTTTATGCTGCATCAGCTATCAACAAGAACCACTCCTTTTTTTTCTTTTGGTGGTGAAAAAGAACTTCTGTATATAAAATGCTACCTGACTACAAAGTTGATCAGCCATGAAAAAGTCAAGCATGACAACCTATAGAGACAAGAGGGAAGCTAAATAAGATGCGGTCATGGCCACCACGAGACATAATTAATTTAACGGAAATTACTATAAGGTCTCAAGGAAATGATTTAATCATATAGAAGTCTAATAACAACTGAGAAATATACACTGATAAGTTTCAGTGCATGAAATGATAACAGATTTATACTACTCACTTGTCATTAGGACTTTTCAATTATTAAATCTCTTCTTTTGGACCTCATAGCAATTCTCCCATTAATTTATTCAACAGATATACTTTTGTGTCAACAAATGATGGCTTTATTGACAGGATCAAGTCGCATAGAAACAAGAGTGTCTTGAGTTTGATTCTTATTGGTGATTCCCTTGTTGATAAAAATTTCACTAATTGGGGTTCGTTGTATCTAAGCTTGTCTATTCCTAAATTTTTTCCCTTCATCATCAATAAAGAAACTCTTTTTTCTCCTTATCAGAAAAAGAAAATAGTGCTCTTTTTCTTTATCTTTGTGGAGAAATAATGTACCTTGTAAAGGGGTGAGCAAACTATGTTCCTTATCACACAAAGGAAGTGATAACGGCTTGAACGGTAGATAATGTTGAAGGGGCAAAAAAGTATAAGCAAGAAAACCTGTGAATGAAGTAAAAAGTGAAAATTTCACCTGAGACTTTAAGCTAAGTGAAAGATTATGACAATCTGAATCAGTGATGAAGAAATTACCAGTAAAAGTAGGCCAGGAATGGCTTGAACTTGGGCATAAGAATACCCTTTTGTGAGCATAGTTAGATGAAGAAACATGATCCCAACCACAGAAGCCATAGCCATTGTACAAATCAAGAAAACGTCTTTATATTTGAGCTCCTTAGTAGGGCCAAGCTCAAAAATGAAGCTGTAGTTTATGCGAGTTTTTCTCCAAGCAAAAATGTTGCATCCATAAAGAAAGAAATGTAGAAAGATAAGGCTGAACATGCTGCCAAAAAGAAAGAAAGAAAATGGATAAAAGTCATTTATAGATGTTCAATTGCTAATGCAAGTATTAAGAAGGCAGGTTGACTTTACCTAAATATAGGGTAAACAGTTTCCATATAGACTGAGTTTGGTTGTCTTCTGTAGAGGCCAGTTATATGAGACATTATAACATATCCAGCAAAAAGTGCCAAGAAGCATCCAGCGAATAACCCTGATTATTACATGTGAAAGTCAGTATTACACATGAATTCCTGGGTTAGATTCAACAAACTTGAAGTAGGAACTTATTATTAATATTTTTATAGGTCTTAGTTTTGCCTACATGAGTTGTGTGTAAACCTACAAATATGGAATCAGATAGTCATGATGAAGTACAAACTGCATCAAGGGGAGGTGTCTTTGAAATCCGTCTAGGCATCACAAGTTACTTGGTACAGAACGAGTGAAGATTTTATTTTTATTTTTTCTCATGGGCATTAATAGAATAACACAAAAACAATGAGGGTAAAACAGTTCTGGAATTTGGCTCTACTCCAAATAACTCTAATTTTGGGGGAGCAAAAATGAGGGGAACCAAACACACCCTAAGGAGCAACGTTAAAAGTTGGAATTTTGGCTATGCTAATTTATTGGTGCAAGATTGACAAAATTTTGGGAGCAGATTCTCTTAGAATTCATTTTCACCTTTTTTTCTCAGAATCTCATCTCCACTTTTAGATTAAAAAATACATTGTTCATATTTAATATTTTCTAAAACTATTATTATAGTATTTTATAAATTAATTTTTTTAAATTTTATTTGTATTGCAATTATGAATTGTGTAGATCAGATTTTAAGAATTTACATTCATTTATTTATATTTAAAATAATATTTTTATAAAATATTAAATTTAAACCATCTATTTTTTTAATTTAAAGGTGGAGACGAGATTCTAAGAGGAAAAAAAGGATTATAAGAGAATTCAAACCCCTTAATTCTTTGCACCTCCCCTGTTTCTGATGATGACAAACAATTCTAATCAAACTATGGAGGTGGTAGAAAGTAGAAACTGGTCCTAACACTACCTGAACCTGACTGAGACATTTTGTTTTTAAAAAAATAAAGAGGAGAAGAAATATTTATAGTGCATTCCCCTACAGCTTTTGATGCGGCTTTGGGGTTCACTCTTTGTGGTTGGGTTAGAATCTGAAAGATAATGTGGCAAGCCATGGGTCCAGTCCTTTGCTTCAACCAAAAAGTGGGCCAGTTTGTGACTTTCTTTTGTAATCCTAGTGGCTTAATGGGTCCATCATGTGATTTAAAAAGGCTTAAAGTTCTCCACCAAAATGATGCATCACTTTAGAAAAGGTCAAAAAGAAAAAAAAAAAAAAGCTGATTAAGTCCATGATTTCAGCTGAAATAAAAGTGCTCACCAATGAAGAAAGTTACAACGTGAGATTCTTTACGTTGACTTGGTCTAAGATACTTCATGGCCTTTGTTCGATCATCTTGGGCAAAATTTTTCACAAATAGTTTCTCAACTTCGTCGGCTACCTTCATTACCTGCCATTTTAGAAGCTAATATTGAGCATACTGGTTCACAAAGCTGAAAGCTTGCACCAAGAAGCAAGTCACAAGACAAACATATACATGCATATACATATATATATATATATATATATATATATATATCTTCCTATTTAAATGGTTCTGGGGTCATATTGAGTTTTAGACATGAACTATGCAGGATTAATGGCCACTTGAGGTTGTCGGTGAACTTGCTGGTGAAAGGACAACTGGTGGCAAACATCTTGGCATTATTCTAAATATAGCATCAAACAGATTTATTAAATCCGAAGTAGATATGTTATAGTCTATATTTACCTTGTCTGAGCTGTTGAAATAAGAAGTCTCTACTACTTTAAGATAAATGGGAAGAATTTGTTTCTCAGTGACCTGAACAGCAACAAGCAAAAAAGAAAAGAAATCTTTTTCATTACAAATGTCGACCAAGCTCCAATTTTATACATAAAGTTTGAACCTTTCTTTAACTTGCCTTGTCAAACTTCTTCAGTATCTTCATAAATGCAAGCATATTCAAATTCCTGCAAAATTTATATCATGGGGGTAAAACATTAATTAGAGTTTGGCACTCTTAAGTGTATCAAAGCAAAGGAAATATGGGATTTATATACCTGTAAACTTTGAGATATTCTAGCCCCTTATAGAGCTCAATGAAACCTCCTTTGATCATTTTTTCTGCATGATGCAATTTGGTTTTATTAAGATGAAGCTTACCACTTTCTGGACCATTATATTTCCTTGTTGATTGGTTCATCAAATCTTCCTTTAGCAGATAGCTAATTGCTGATATGGTACGAGAAGGTGTTGTTATAGGAATGTTGATCTTCACATTCTTATCTTGGAAACTAATAGTACGCCCAGAGAGTGTCCTCAATTTTCCATCTTCTCTTTTCATTGATTTCTCAGCTTCATCATATTGTGCAGATTCTGAAAATGACATGCCATTTTTCTCTAAATCATCTGTGCAATTCCCCTGCATTTCTTCTTGATCTGCTCTGCTTCTAACAGAGTTCTCCTCTGTATCCAGTGAACATAGCAGAAGTTACACATGATTCTACATTATACATCAAATTGAAACCAAAAAATAATCACACATAAGACTCTCCTTATTATTGCTTTTAAAGGAAGAAAATTTTGAATATGTACCACAGCGGAATGTGCATGAAATAGATTGGTCTTCCTTATTAGAGTCTTGGGAAGAGA
The DNA here is from genome assembly GCA_963242795.1 of Inga leiocalycina. Classification (NCBI taxonomy): domain Eukaryota; kingdom Viridiplantae; phylum Streptophyta; class Magnoliopsida; order Fabales; family Fabaceae; genus Inga; species Inga leiocalycina. Next base: position 15,296,986 of record OY725332.1, read on the forward strand.
CTCCTCTGTTTTTTTGCTTTTGCTTGAAAGCAGATTTGAGCTCAAGGAGAATATTCATTTGTTTTATCAAAGAGTCACCTCTTTCCATGAACTCTGTCTCCTTCATTTCATAAAACCTATTAACCTTGTTTAGTTGTTGGTCCAGACAGGCAAAAAATTCCTTAGCAGCTTCAGCATCAGCAAATTTCTCATCCAACTCAGTCTCATACATGTCCCCTTTACCGGCTGAGGAACCATATTTCCTATGAACCTGAAAAAAGAAAAAGCAAAAACAAAAACAAAAAAACAAAAGAAGAATGAATCAGTCAAGTGCATGACACTAAAGAAACTGATGTTCTACATATTATTGTTGGAAGGAGGAAGAAGTACTTGGATTGGTCCATGATCTGTGTGATGATGACCAAACATAGAGTACTTTCTTAATGATGAAATGAGGTAGTTAGGTGTAGCGGAGGCATTGTGGTTTTGTTTGTTGGGTGTAGTGTTGATATTGTTAAGAAGTTGGAAATTCTTGAGCTCTTTCTTGAGCTGACAATAATCCACAAAGGCTTGCTTCCATTCTGGAATAAGCTGACCCTCAAACTGCTTAGAGAACTTCACCATCTTGTAACACTTAAGAGACAGGATAGAGAGGTTTCTAGATAATGTGGGTGTTGCTTGGTGGTGAGTGTTCAATGGAAGGCCAGGATGGCATTATATATATAGGTGATGGGAAAAAGAGGATTTGGTTGATATGCTTAAGTATTTGATGCTCTGGAGCTCATTGGAAAATATCCTTGGACACTGTACATACTGTTACTCCAACTTTGGGGCCAGACAGAAACTAACCAAAATTCTACTGTTCAACAATTATGTGTGAAGGATTGGTCTTGATCAAAATGGCTTTCAAGTTAGACCATTTTGAGCAAGGGGTATTATTAGATAATATGTGGGATACCTGAGATGAGGATATTGAAATGAATGATCATATAAGAAAAGATAATATTCATAACGATCATATACTTAAATGAGTTGGAGTGGTATCTATTGAGAAGGAAATAATACAAAATCGTTTGAGGTGGTTTGGACACATCCAAAAAAAGCTATTGGGTGTGCAGTGAGGAGGATTAATCAAGCAGTATGGAGTCATCTAAAAAGAGGTAGAAGAAGACCGAAGCGAATATTCAATGAGATTATAAAGCAGAATCTGTTGGTTAATAATCTATCCAAATATCAGGTTTTTGATAGAGCATAATGACATCATGTAATACATGCAGGCAACCCACCTAGTGGGATAAGACTATTAATACATAATATAAGAAGACTTTTAGGGTGTGTTTGGTTCAACGAAGATTAGATTAGGTGGGGTTCATTAAAGTTAGGTTAGAGGAGGTTATGAGTTTTGTTTACTTCAAGAAGAGGGGATGGGAGGTTTGGTTTCTTATTTGATTCAGAAGGGTAGGTGAGGGGAGCGAATTATAAGTGGATAAATATACCATTTTCTCATTATCTATATATTTTCCTCCTTCTTTTTTTAAATTTATAAATCTCAAAAAACCTATTACCTCGTGTATATATGATAAAAAAAAATTATATACATTTTAAAGAATATTTTATTGATTTTTACATATTATCTCATTAATTTTAATATGCTTTTGATAACTCCTCGTTTTTAGTAGATTTTTTTTTATATGTTTAGGCATAGTCAAGGTGTCATCAATGATAAAATAAAAAAATTTATGGGAGATTTTGATAAGGTATAAATTTCGTCCATGATTTAGGGGGTTTCATTGCAAATATCTTAGTGAGAGGTTTCAGAAGGGTAGGTGAAAGGAACTAACTATAAGTGGACAAATATACCATTTTCTCTTTATCTATATATTTTCTTTCTTTTTTTTATTTTTTAACTTATAAATCTCAAAAAACCTATGACCTCACGTATATATGATAAAAAAATTATATGCATTTTAAAGAATATTTTATTGATTTTTACATATTATCTCATTAATTTTAAAATGCTTTTGATAACTCCTCACTTTTAGTATATTTTTTGAGATATGTTTTGGCATAGTCAAGGTGTCATCAATGCTAAAATAAAAGAATTTATGGGAGATTTTGATAAGACATAAATTTGGTCCATGATTTAGGGGGGTTTCATTGCAAATATCTTAGCTTTAAATTAAATTAGGTATAGTTAAATCTATGTGAAAAATTAAATAATAATATTTTAAAGTGAAAAATAATGAAAAGAAAAAGATACTTTAATTTGTTGTACTTTCATTTGTTGTTGCGAGGATAATGTTGCAGAAGAGAGGAGACAAGGAAAAAAGGCGTTTTAAATAGAAGGGGTAAGTTTGGAATATTTAAAAATAGGTATGAGTATTTTGATCAAAATGAGACACAATATTTATCTCTCCTCCAAAAATCCCTAATTTTGGAGGGTAGAGAGAAGAGGGGAGGGGAGGAGAAAAAGACAAAATTTTTAACCTCATTTCCCTTCCCTCCCTTCCAACCAAACATATTTTCCCACATCTAACCTCTCATCTAAAAACCTCCAACCAAACAAGGCTTTAGTGGTTGTTTGGTATAAGAGATTTGGAGAGAATATGAAAGGAAATTTTTATTAGTTAGATTTAAAAAATTAGAGAAATGAGATTAAAAGTTTTTCATGAATTTTTTTTTACTCTTTTATCTCACATATTCTTTTTATTTAAATTTTATAATCTCATTTTTTGAATTTTTTAAGTCCAACTCAGAGAAATTTTCTCTCCCCTCCCCTTACAAATCCCTCATACCAAACATCCCCGGGTATCAAGTCAAGAATTGCTCATTTATGTAAACTAGATTATATAACTAGCTCGATCACCAAATTCATCTCTATTGACACCAGCCAAATTTGCTGAAATTGAGTATAACTGATTCTCAAATTTCCTCAAGTCTCCACTTTAATTAAGCAGTCCCTTTGTTTAATCATAGAAAGAAAGAAATATCTCTCATGGATTTGTTTTTCCCTCCAAGTTATTGAAGGTTAGGCAGGACACTCCCAAGTCATTACTGTAGATTCTGTGTACCTTTAATAATATCAATTTCTCATAATGGAATGCTTCCTTCATACTGCCTACTCAGAGGATAAAAGGTATAATGGTATAATATTATAGATAGCTGAAAGTATCTCTCAACTATAGTACTACTGGTGGCAGCACAATGGTGGCTATAATGAAATAAGTTCCATGTTCTATTCCTTTGTTCTAAGCCCACTCCATGTCCCCAACTTGTTGTGAGCATGATGGGACCCACATCTCTACTCTAAAAATTTCAAAATTTGTATGCATATAGCTAGTGTTATCAAATTTGGTTCAGCTCGGAGATGGGCGAACTGGTCAGAAAACCAGTTCGGTCTGAGCATTAAGCTAGTTTAGTTTTTTTCATTGATTTTTTTATTTTTTTTTTATAATTTCGTATTAATAACCCTGAAATCTTCATTTTTTTATCGGTTTGATTTCGGTCTAACCTACTAATCATTTACCCAGTATCCTAACCGATTCAATAATCAGTCCGAGTTTAATTAACCTGCATATAGCTCTTGTTACGGTTCTTTCTCTCTTAGAGATAAATTCAAACACCATGTGGTCAATACATGTGCCACATTGCAAAAGAAAGTAAAACGTGGCTGGCTTAGCTTAATAATTCATTTTAACTCAAAACCTTTAATATTCAAGTTTATTAGGTTGGATGTGAGACTTCTCACACTAACTCAAGTCTAGAGCACTTAAACATCCTAACATTAGCCATTAACAGAGTAATTAATTAGCAAAAAGGGCGGCAACCTTTTTGAGGGAAAAAGAAAAACATATCTGTAACCTACTTCGGACGCCACCGTTAAAATCACTATGACGTGTTAGCGTGACTAATATGGATTTATTGTCTTTCCTATATTAGAATATTTAGACTAAGGTACTTAAAATGGTTGAATTCAAGCCTGACGGAAAATCATTTTGCTTTTGTCTGAGTCTCTATTAATTTGGACCATCTAAAAAAACACTTTTTTTTTATGTCACTCCTAAAATTTTTAGGAGAGGAATAATCATACTGAATTATGAAATTTTGGGTTAGTGCACGTATCCAAATAAACCCTTATTTTTTGGTGTCCAGAAGAAATTAATCCAACAATATTGAGAGTGAAGAGTTAGAATTTAGAAATTTTGATTCATGAACATGAATCAAAATAGGTCACATGTTAACATATAGAATAAGATGCTATATGTTTAGTTTTATTACGTTGCCTCAAATATGTAATACCAATACTGACTTAGAAAAAATTCCTGAGAATATGATTCTCTCTCTATTATGGTTCAATTCCCTGAAAAAATACAATGGATTGGGAATATAGGAATATAGTACCAAGTTTTTTAACTACAACTCTGATCTTATTTATAAGTCCTTTGTGACAAAAAAATTTGATCCTATTTATAAGTCCACTTTTATAGTAATAAATGCATTTTATACTTTTTTACCCCTATTAATTGCAATAAACAAAATAAATCTATTCATGTTGACTTTTGGAACCAATCATAGATAAGGGCGAAATTGGAAATTTAGCCCATAATTAATGAGTTAACTAACTCTTCTTGGTATGAGAGAATTAGTTAAAATGAACTTATAAATAGAACCAAAGTGGTGGTTCATAATTACTTGACGTACAAACTCATTTCAATATTTTAATTAATTATAACTTGATGAGAATATATGCATGTTAACATATGTATCATTTTTTTTGTTCATCTTATATATCTACATGGATCTCATGTATTTTCTACACATATAATAGAATATCTAATAACTGATCATACGATTGGATGTTAAATATCGTAATAATTGAAAAAAAACAATCATAATAGCTTTAAATTAAATAATGTAGACCCACCAGAATACATTATAATTATATATGCAGGACTTTTTACTTCATATATAAAATCGTAATAGTATATCTAAAATCCTACGTCGGTTGCAACTAAAAAAGTAACTGGCATAGCAAGTGTACTTTTTACGTAGTTGGTTAACTTGTTAGGGAATATAGCCTAAAAATATTTTATTTAGCCAAAAAAAAATATTTTATGTTTTAATCACAGTTAAATACTCCCTTCGGTCCTAATTATAAGACAAAGTTGACTTTTTTGGAGAAATTACCAATTAAATCACTTTAGAGTATTTATATTTTTAGTATATTTAGATTATATATCAGTTTATTAGTCAAATTAATTAGTTTGAAAATAAAAATAAAAATATAAATATTCTAAAGTGATTTAATTGGCTTCCTTAATTTCTCCAAAAAAGACAACTTTGTCTTATAATTAGGACCGGAGAGAGTATTAAATAGCTTTCCTAATGTCTTGTTATTAGACATGCATGCAATAATTTTATTAAAGAATATAAACAAACGAATATATTAAAATTCAATGATTCACTTGCACATATATGAGAGAAATTTTTGAATTCTCTTTCAATGTTTAATAATTTGGCACACATGAATATCCTATAAAAGGAATCCCAATTATATATGCCCCCGCGCGCGCCTGAGGCATATTTGGTGAGATATAATCTCCCCCAACCTACGACCTTTTATGTGTTAAACTAATGGCTGCCAAAAGTGATGCCATTGAATTTCTATAGATAACGCTAATACATTGGGGAGCTTAATGTATAGAATTTAAGATTGAATATAGCAAGATTGCGAATCCTGCTTTAATTTCAAGAGATTAACATTCTATACACTCCCTTATTCTTATTATAGGACCCTTTTAGAAGTGTTTGGTAAACCTAACCATTGTTGTCAAACTTATGAATTGACTCTCTGAGTTATCATTTTTACATTTTTAGCTTACAAAATTGAGTCGAGTCACTAATAAATTCATGACTATTGTAAACTTGGTTAAACCCACAAGTTTATATACTAAATTTACCATTTTTCCGTTTCTTATTTACATAACTGTGTTAACTCATCATTAAACTCATATTAACTTTTTCAATTTTATCATGCTCGATGACTTTATATATAAATTTTATAGAAATTTCTTTATTAAATATAATAAATTATGAATGTTGATATAGATTAGTTTCAATTATTTGTATTTAAAGTATATTTAAATCAATTTATTGTCATTTTTTATATTTTAATTATTCAACGATTCACTATTAATACATATATTTAATGGTAAAAGTAAACTTGTACGAATTTATGATTCAAATTCAAGATACGAATTTATATCATTATTACGAGTTTGCTTAAAACTCACAAGTTTGACAACTTTAGTCCTAACTCCTAAATATAAGAGTATAAACCCCTATGCAAAAATTCAATAGGCATTTAATTCTTCTTTTCCACAAATACCTTTATTAATTATAGTATAGAGATATATAGTATAAGAAAGACATTATTAAAGGTAATTAGCATAGGTTGATTTTAATTAGAAAATATCAAAATAATATTGGAAAGTAGAAATAATTTTTTTTTACCATATTAACAATAAAAAGCAAGGTTTTGAAACTCGGACCGGTCACTAAACCGGCTGGAGTACTGAGCCAAAGGTCAGTGGGTCAGATCGGAGCTAAACTGGGGCTAGACCGGTTAGGAAGTAAATATTTTAGGGTTATTTATATGAAATTATGAATAAAATATAAAAAAAACCGAGTCAAACAGTTCAAAAACCAGTCAAACCACACAAATATCAGTTGAACCGGAATTAACTACTGGACCGGACCGGTTAGACCACCGGCCTGAACCAGCTGGTTCCGTCTAGTCCGATTCGGTTTTCAAAACTATGATAAAAACTACTTTTGGCCATACTTTTCACAATTCTTGTGAAGTAGTTAGAAACATTGTTATCAAACTCGTGAGTTAACTCTTCGAATTTACCCTTTTTATGCTTCAAACTTATAAAATTTTGTTGACTCTCTCTTAAACTCATGTTAGTTATAAATTTGATTAAACTCATGAATTCACACACTAAATTTACAATTTTTCACGCTTCTATCTTACATAATTATGTTAACTTACTTTTATAAACTCGTGCTTACTTTTTTTATTTGATCATTTTCAATGGATTTATTTATGAATTTCATAGAAGCTTCTTTGTTGAGTATAATAGATTATAAATGTTGATAGATTTAATTTTAATTATTTAGATTAAAAATATATTTAAATCAAATTATTATCATTTATAGCTAAGTTTAACAACTTTAGTTAGAACTTAAAAGGGTTCTGTACTATGGACTGAGGACTGAGGCCCAGGGAGTATATAAATGGATTTTAATTAGATAATTGAAATCTTCAAAAGATTAACAATCCCAAAATTTTAAATAAATCAATGAAAGAACTTGATTGATGTCTTTTAAATAAGGCTACTGGTTAGTGGCTACTGCAGATAGAAAATTGTAAAGGAAAAAATATTACTTAAAAAAAAAGACATGCAAGCCGGATCCAAACTCCAGCCGGAACATTTCAGATTAACTTTGAATATTATATTAGATAATTATCTAAATTTTGTTATTTTTAAACTGAAACTTAAACTATTTTAAATCTAATATATAATATGAACGGTGTCATATAAAAGATATTTGAGTTAGGACTGGGAAAACGGGCCACAAAAGATATTTGAGTATAGGATTGGGAAAATGTGCCAGCCCGTTTAGATCATAGTCCAAAAAAGTATCTAAATTTTGAAGTTTGGCCCGTTTATGTAAAGCCCGCGGGTTTTAGGACTGCTTAACTTTTTTCCTTTTTTTTTTGTCATGACTTTTTTTCCCTTTATTCTTTTAAAGATTAAAATAGCTAATTTAAAACATAAATATCATCGAAACTAATTTAAAACTTAAATATTATCCAAGTTTAATAAAACATAAATACTAAAACTTAAGTTCAAATCATCATTAATATCCAAAACTAATCAAACAAGTTCATAGCCACAATCAAGCAAGTTTACAAGATTCAAATGTCAGTAATAATAGAACACCTTATTTGGATTTTGGCGTACACATACAAAAAAAGAAAAAAGAAAATCAAAGAAGAGAAGCTTCAAATAAGGTATGAGTAAGTGTGAGAGCGTCTCGAATCTGAAAGTTATGTTAGGTTAACTCAGCCCCCTAACCACTGCTTGCTGCCCTGTGCCCAGTTAAAAAAAAAGAATAAGTTAAACGAGTCTAAAAGGAGGGCCGGCCTTTTTAGGCCCGCCTCCTATTATTAGCCCTAAATCACAAGCCTGACCTTTGACAGGTTCGGGTCTAAATGGGCCGGCCCGATTTCCCGGCTCTATCTGAGTATCTAACTAGAAAAGAATAAAGTTCCTAATTTGTTTTGACATTTGATATGAATCAGGATCATCACCTTATTGATATTCTAAGCATTTAATGAATATAATTAGGTTTAAACCATGGTAGAAGCGCCCTTGAAATCACTGTTTAGGCATCTAGCATTTTGGATATAATTTAGTTTATTCTAATTTTGCTTTACTTGGTTCCAATTGCATTTATATAATTTCAAACAACAAAAAGTAATTTACATACCCAACCAAGAATATTACACAAGAATTTATATGCTTCCCTCAAAGACCCTAAAAATGGGTCAGGATCAGAATATTACCCTACACTTAATATATATAAATAGTTCGGGGGTTAAATAGCGTCATATGTTTTTTTTAATAAAAAATAGCTTTATACGTGTGAGTCGTGCGCGAGAACCTTAATCTCTTTTTTAATTCTAACCAAGAACGTTAATCTATTTTTTAATTTTCAAAATTACATGATGCATAATATCTTGGTTACGTCGAATTAGCATCCAACCTTAATATCTCTTAAATGTCATCGTCAACATGGAAAAACAAATTAAAATTATGAGAAAGTACTCTATCTGAGTCTTGTATACCCCTATAGCTTATAAGATATAAATAAGATAGATAAAAAGTTTTGGTTAACAAGTAACAAGTCAAGTCAAGGGAATTGCGTTTTTTGTTTTTTTAAATTATCAAGTTTATATTTTTAAAATCATAAAATTTGAATTTTTTCATATGACTCATAAGCTATATAGGATTAAAATGAGATAATTTATTATATTTTAATTAATTAAAGTACAGATAAAATGGTACTTTTAGAGTGCATCACTATTTGTCTAAAAAGAGTCAATCATGTTCCAAATATTATAACTTATACTCCCTCCGGTCCTAATTATAGGACAATATTTGGAAGTTGATCTTGGTCCTAATTATAGGACAAATTTTTAATTTTTGTCAATTTTTTCCCAAAATACCTCCATTGATACTTTCTCAATAATAATGAAATACAATAATAATATTTTTTTAAAAAAATTAAAACAAAATGATCAATCCATATTTTTCTCAAAATAAAGATTAAAAAATTCAACATCAGGAAGAGATTGCTTCATGATAATATTTTTTATGACATTTTGCACATTTGTATGCCGCTTCACATTTTATTGCAGTTTCTTTTTCTTTTCTTTTTCTTTTTTTTTTGCCAATATTTTATTGCAGTTTCTAGTATGCTTCATTGCTAATCCTCAAATCTATACGCGACTGGAAATTCTATTCCATAACGCTAGTTTTGCGCATTGCCAGAATTATATTTTTGTTCATTATGGGTGCATTGAGCATTATTAATTTAACTACTATTCTTAATTTCTCCAAAGTTAGGTAAATATGTCTTATAATTAGGACCAGAGGGAGCATATAGGATTGGGGGAGGGAGTATATTTTAAAAATTTATGAAAAAGGGCTCGAACCCATTATCTATCAGTGGAAGCATTCACTAGACATATAAATATATATGACAAGATAATCCAACTCATGATTTAACTCATGAAATGAAATCTACAAACGTGAAAGTGTTCTTCATGTTGACAAGAACTCGCATCTTTTTTTCTATTTTTAAGTTAACTGTGTGAGAAGTGATCAATGATAGAAAAAGTAATTAAATGCGCATGAATAAGAGGAAGCAAACTATATTCTCAGTAGTGCTAATTAACAAAACGTATCTTATGCTTAGAATGCATGTGCATGTGTAGGGTTTCGTGCACGATATTACATGAAACCACACTCATTATTCATTCTTCTTTTCAACAAGATGCTGTTGATTAAAATCAACTCAAGTGGGTTGTGTGTGTGTGTGCGCATAAGGACAAATAACAGTTATATCGTTGATAAACTTATTATTAGGAATAATAATGTAGATTTTGGGAAAAGCATACCTGTCTTTTAAATATTTTTCTCCTCCTAACTAGACCACCTAAATATATGAGCTAGATAGTTAATTTATTCGCATTAAAGAAATTAATTTAGTTAGTTAACTGTAAAAAATGTGTGTCTGCTCCCTTAAAATACCCCCTGTTATTTGCATTAGAAATTACTAATTGATGAAAGCCCCTCAACATATGTAATATATTTTTTCTACTAGATATATGTATCCTTTTATTAGAGTAAGGTAATTATGTTCGAGGTATTATCAATCATTAATTATGGACAACTCTTCCAATAGAGATTTAAATATTGGTTTACCATATTATGGGGGCAATACAAAAAAAAAAAATCAAATTAATGATAGAATTTAGTGACGAAAATTCTGTTACTAATCAGTTTAGCGATGGAATCGGATTAGTAACGAAATTTGTTCTATTGGTAAAAATATCGTTACTTTGATCAGTAACGGAATTTTGAATTTCATTGCTAATTTGCAATGGATTAGTGATGAAAATTTTCTATCCCTAATTAACGACGGAAAATTTTCATCACTATTCCATCACAAAATTGGAATAGTCTATCCCTGAAATTAGCGACGAATTTACGTCACTAATTAGTAAGCAAAATTTCCATCACTAATTAGTGATGGACTAATTAGTCGCTAAATTAGAATAGGCTACCCCCTAAATTAGTGATGGATTAGGGATGAAACTATTTGTCACTAATTAGTGACAAAATTTTTGTCACTAAGCCATTGCAATATATATATATATATATATATATATATATATATAATTTAAATTGCCATATTTCCTCACCACAAGCCTCCACATGTCTTGCGCCAGCGGCCACCACGCGTACCCACCGCCGACCATGTGTCCCTATCAGCCACTACCACCTCACCTCATACCGCCATGTGTCACCCTCCATCATGTCCCATGTGTCACCTTTGTCACTCGCCACGTGCCCATGTTATAAATTGGTTGCATTTTGTGGCCAAATCGAGATTCGAAGCCATGACCTTTCACGCATGTGCTAGTGCCTTTGCCAGTTGCTGAGTTAAGAAAAACTTGCGTGATTTAAATGCAAAATTATATGTGTGTGTATATATATATATATTAAATATTTCAATTTAGTTTTCTTATTTTATTTTAAGTAAATATTCTACCTAAATTTTTATTATTAATATATTTTTTTATTAATTTTATTATATATTTTATTTTTTGTTTGTATTTATAAAATATGTATTTTTATTTGTATGTAATATATTATTCAAAATTCACACATATTATATAGTAATTTCAATTTCAATAATAAATACTAATTAATAATTTTTTATATATTTATGTTAATATTTATATTGTAATTTCATAATAATTTAAAATTTAAATTATTCAAGAAATTTACAATTATGAAAAAAATATAATTATTGAAAAATTTAACTATTATAAAATTTAATTTTTTATTTAACAAAATCAAATAATTTGGGGAGATTATAAAAAAATTTAATTATTCTATATTGTGAATTATGACTAAATCAACTTATCTTTTTGATTGGATGTGATATCAATTCAATCCATGTTTTAAAATTATATTATCAAAATAAAAGATATTTTTAATCAATTTATTTCATTATTATATAATTATAAAACACTTCTAATTACAAAATATAATTATTATAAAATCTAATCATATTATATAACAAAATCAAATAATTTGAAAAGGTTATTTATACTTGATTATGTAACCTTTATAGCTGATTAACTTATCCGGATACCTTTAGATAAACTTCTTCACTAAAGCTCATTCTCTTAGGATGTTGTTTTCTTGTTAGATTATATTCTTTTTATAATTGATTATCTTAATGAGTCATTCGATTGATCATGTCTTCTTCTGATAATACTATCTGCGATTATCATGACCTTACTTAGGATTATAACTAAGTTTTTCCTATCTACTAGTGAAACACTTAATTATGTTTTGTTATCATCAAAGCATGGAATATAAACCCTTATCATATTTGATTAATTATCATTAAGGCACAAGAAGTCTTGATCTCAATGAAATATAAAACAAGTTTTTTTATATTATAATCTTAAATAATACAATTTGAAATTAAGGATGGAATTTTGTCATAAAATATTTTGTGATGAAAATTAGTAATGGATTAATGATGAAATTTTTCCATCACTAATTTTTGTTACATAATAGTTTGTGATAGAATTATTGATGGAGATTAGTGACAGAAAAATTCCATCGCTAATTCCATCACAAAATGTTTAGTGACGGAAGTTAGGGACGAATTAGCGACGGAAATCAGTAATGAAAAATTTTGGTTGCTAATTCTGTCAAAAAATATTTTTGACAGAAATTAGAGACGGATTAGGGACGGAAATTAGTGACGGAATTTGTCTGTCACTAATTTTTGTCTCGAATTTTTTTATGGCGGAATTAGAGACAGACTAATGATGGAATTTACAAATTTAGTGATGGAAAAATTCCTTCACAAAATGTTTACTGACAAAAATTAGGGACAGATTAGGGACAAAAATCAGTGACAAAAAAATTTCGTCGCTAATTCCGTCACAAAATATTTTTGACAAAAATTAGTGACGGAATTTATCCGTCACGAATTTTTTTTATGACGGAATTAAAGACAGAATTTAGCGACGACATATTATTCAGTCAAGAAAATTCCATCACTAAATTCTAGCGCTAATTTTAGTGACGGAATTTGTGAGGAATTAATGACGGATTAGCGACGGAATGAATTCTGCCACTAATTCACTATTTTTTTTTGTAATGGGAGACTAATCCCTTCTATTAGACTTAACACTTGTTGGTTCAATATGCATAATGGATATATGGGGAGAGTTTGCAAACAGAATGATAGATTTAGAATATAATGTGGCCAGATTGAAATTTTGTATTTAGGATCAAAGCAACCTCCAACTAAAAAAATATTTATAAAACTAAGGGACTAAAATGAAACCTTGAATAAAGTTATCTCACCAATTATGTGCATTTTGCCATATATTTTTTTAGTAATCTTATTGATATAGGATGTCCTTTGTATTAATTAATTTGCTTGAAGCTCAAGATGAGCTTCCGCACAAACAGATTCATGACTTTTGCTCTTTAAGATGCAACTAATTGTACCTAAACTTAAATCACACAAAAATTAGTTTCAATATTGCGTATGAAAATGAATATAAATTGTATTTTTTTTTAAAAAAAAAAACTAGAATTACTAATTACAAACTCAACACCCGATAATGGACGCTAATTTTGTTATATAATCCTTACATTTCATTGAAACTAACCTAATTGTGTGTGAGAGAGAACTTCCCGTGTATGCCTTTTGTTTTGTTTTGTTTTTTTTCCCTTCCTAAAGTCAAGCACATCACACAACACAACCTTTTTAAGATCATTATGATTTATGGCTAATTGGCTATCAAACTTGCGACATGGTTAATTGTATTTCTTTAATAACACGCGACAATAACAAATCCCTCTTTCTTTCTTGTGCATCTATCTTTAATTTTACTTCTTTTCACTTATCCATAGGACAAATAATTAATGCGTGTGAATGTGTAAATTCTTGGTGGTAACAAAACGTATCTTATCCTTGTGGCAGGGAAAATTGATCCTTATGCCATTTTAGTATTTCGTGTACGGCTCATGCATTATGGACTGACTAGATTTTTCATTTCAAGCTCTCTGTGTCCACTTAATGGCCATGCCGTCTCTTTTTTCTTTATCTTTCTAGTCTTATCATTTATGATTTGTTTTTGTATATAAATTTTATACTCAAAATCGAATATTAATATGGAAGTTGATTACTTTTCCTATATTGGAGTTATAGATTCTCGTATATAGCAAGAATTATATTTCTTTATACTAAACTAATCGTAATATGTTTATTCATATGTTAATATTTTCTTAAACTAGAAATCATCTAGTGATGATAGGTTTTCTATTAGATTGATATAACGGATTCTTTTTGCAGGCAATCATCAAAATGGAGATAATGCCTGGAAGATGCTATGGAGATGGTCAGTTTAAAAAAAAAAATCAAATTTATTATGTGGCAATTCTCTCATGGAAGGACTCACTTGGGTCACCTCAGAATGAGAAGAGGGATTGATACGTCAACTGCTTGTCTTTTTGAATGTGGGTACGATGAGGAATTAAATGCATTTAATCAGGGCTTTTCGAATGCACTTAAATAAATCATCAATTGTCTCAAGTGACAAGTGGAATACTTTAATTTTCTTTTCTAATTGGAGAGGAGTAGTGAGTTAAGTGGAATTTAACTCATAAAGCAGGCATGAATAACACCAAGAAGGTACACTGGCTTTAGTTACATATATGTTGGGATATTTGGGTATCACGCTGCAATAAACTCTTTTGAAGGTAAAATCACATATCATAGCTTTTTCAGAGCTTGTTTGGATTAGGATTTGATTAGAAATTGTGCTTTCTATTGCCCCAGTAAGCCAAGAAGAAACTTCACATATCATAGATCATGGTTTTGTTAAAATGGAGGTGGATGATGGACCATGCTCGAGAGTGGCATAAAGTGGATGTGGTTCACTTATGTGCAAAAATGATTATTGATGGATTTGAGGATTAAGTTGCAAATTGATGGCAGTCCCAACAACAATTGCTGAAATGATTGGGATTATACATGTTTGACTTGAATTTATAATGTTAGTATGGGGGATTTAGGAAAATAATTATTCCTCCGATTTAGTCATTTTGGAGACCCGTCACCCCTCATAACTTTAAAACGCGTTAAGAGAGAAGGTATTCAAATTCTTATAAAACGTCTTTCATTCTCTTCCTAATTGATATGAGACATAATACTGTGAAATTATGAATTTAGAAAGAGAGAGAGAGAGTTTCACGAGTCAATCACTTTATAGCCTTGATCTTTGTAGAAAGAAAACAAAGTAAAAAGAGCAAAATTAAGTGCCAATGGCAAAATGAACCCATTAGTTCAAACGTAGTAAAAGACAAGAAAATTAATCATGTTTTACATTTTAGCTAGAGACACATCACACATGTAATCATTAAATTCTCCTGAACTTAATTGACTGAGCCAATTTAAGTGGTTTCTTTCAGGGTTTAGTGCGTTGTCCACATAAGCTAAAGTAGAATCAAATCTTTGCTCAATAATATGATCTTAATTGTAGGTTGCAAACCGCACCAATTAATCACGCTATATATTAATTGTGACCGCCCCAAATATTTCATCTGAAAGAAATGTACATGTCTTTAGCTAATGACTCAGATACGTTTGACCGAAAAAATGATTCAGATATGGCTTTCAGAATCTCGAATTTGCTTATGGCACACGTTAATTTATAAATTAATGATGATGTTAGTTAATAAAGCTTTTAATTTGTCGCATCTAAGTTTCGTAATTGAGGTAATACTCCTCCATCTCTATATATAAGATTTTTTTTTTGAATTGGCTTGTCCCTTTTTATAAAATTTCATTTGACATTGTCTGAATAATAAATATATTTTTACCTATTTTATCCTCATTTTCTCACATCGTTTATTTTTCACACTTTTTTTTTTGTTTTATCATCATGACTCTTTTTCTCTTACTTATTCATAAATAAGATTATTTTAAAAAAATTATATTTTTATATATTTATTATTTTTAACTAATTTTAAAATCCAACCATTCAATTAAAAGAACTACCTCATTTGGGGGCGGGGGGCCAGGAAGTGGGAATACAAAAAAGTGTATAACTCACGAGAGAGAAAAAGATTGTGTCATATACTCATATCACTTAAAAAGACTTGCACTAATTAAAATTGTACAGTTTGCCCCAAAAAATCATAATTTTCTATTGTTTTTCTCTTTCCAATAAAGAAATTTAATTAAGAGGTATCAACTCAACAAGCAATGACGTAATTTTTAGGGAAAATTTTAAATAAATATTATTTGAATTTAGAAAATTTTAAAAAATCTATTAACACATGAAAATGACAAACAGTAAAAGTAATATTCCTCCGTCTCTATATATAAGATTTTGTTTTTTTAATTGACTTATCCTTTTTATAAGATTTCATTTGACATTGTCTGAATAATAAATATATTTTTACCTATTTTACGTTTATTCTCTCACATAATTTATTTTCCATAAGTTCTTTTTTTTGCATTTTATCATCATGACTCTCTCTCTCTCTCTCTCATTCATAAATAAGAGTATTTTTTTAAAAAAAATATTTTTATATATTTATTATTTTTAACTAATTTAAAAATCCAACTATTCAATTAAAAATACTATCTCATGGTTTGTTTTTGGGGGGGGGGGTGTTGGGTGGTTGGTGGAAGTGGAAATACAGAAAAGGGGACAACTCACGCGAGAGAAGAAGATTGTGTCATATCACTTAAAAAGACTTGTACTAATTAAAATCACACAGTTTGCCCAAAAATATCATAATTTTCTATTGTTTTTCTCTTTCCAATAAAGAAATTTAATTAAGAGGTATCAACTCAGCAATGACGTAATTTTTTAGGGGAAATTTTAAATAAATATTATTTGAATTTAGAAAATTTTAAAAAATCTGTTAACACATGGAAATGATAAATAAGTCTCATGAGATTAATCTAGGATTTTGAAATATTGTGCTTTTACCAAAATTTCTCTTAATTTTTTTTTTAAAATAGAAAAACCCTCGCTGGTGCCGGAGCTCAGGCTACCGGCACCACCTCATCAGTGGGACTCTAGTAAGCGACGGCTAGAGCTCCAGCGACAAGTTGATAATAGAATTGACTATATAAGCTCCTTAAACCCTATCAATCATCGTTGATAAGTTGAATAAAGGCAATGACAACTTTAATATTGGCAATGACAACTTGAGTGTAGCCATTAATAACCTTTGGAGCACAATTTGTCAATTGCTACACTCAAATTATCAATGCATTTATGCAACTTATGAACGACGTCGGATAGGATTTATGTAGTTCAAGTAGTCAATTTTATTACTCAACTTGTTAATCTTATTACTCAATTTGTCACCGGAGCTTCAGCAGCCAGTGCCAGAGCTCCAATGTCCGGCCGTTGGAGTCCCCCTAAGGGAGTGGTGCCTGCCGCTGAAGGTGACAATAGAGCTCCGGCACGGGCAAGGGTTCTTTCTTTTTAAAAAGAAAAACTTGAGGGGCATTTTGGTAAAAGCACAACATTTCAGAATCCCAAAATAATTCGTTGAGACTTATTTGTTATTCTATGTGTTAGTAGAATTTTTGGGTTTTCAAAATTCAAATGGTATTTATTTAGAATTTTTCCTTTTTTTAATCCCCAACTACTCCTCACATCATTAAGGATGATCTAATTCACTAATTTGAGTAGATTAAGAATGTTAGGTGAATTAGTTAATATGATATATTTTTTTCTAAAACACCTTAATCATCTTTCTTAATTAATTCACTCTTTCATCCTATTTAATTATTGTTGAGGGAATATTAATAGGGTTTGTTAAACAATGGGTGATCCAACCTTGGTGGATTATATTAGACTTAAGTCCATTATCCAATGAGGTGCCAATGGAATAAAATATGAGGATAGGGATCATTACAAGGAAAGTTAGAATGAAGGATTTATAGTAGATGATATTTATTGTGAAGGACCGTAAAAGTTATAATTATTTAGAAAGACCAATTACTAAAATAAAAATTTAAAAAGACTAAATTACCCTTTATTTCTATGTCATAATAGATTTATATGAGTTTTAAAAATAAAAATCCATATACTATTTTTGACCAAAAATCATGTAATGTTAATATACTTTAAAAAAAAAGTCTAGATAATTTATTATATTTTTTATTCGTGAATGGTATATAGGATTGTCTACCCAAAGAATACTCATGGGTAAACCAAAAAAATAATGTTAATAAAAATTTAATATAATCAATAAAGTGTATAACATAAACAAATAATAATATTTTTTTTTGTTTTTTGGTATGAATTTTTTTTAATGAGTAAGATATTAGATAGAAAATTGGGTTAAGGTCCACCTGGTACCCTGAACTATTTTAAAAAAATGTAATTAGCATCCTAGAATATTTATGGGTGCAATTTTAATCCTAAAGTAATAAAAATGGGGGCAATTCTCACTCCAAGATAATAGAACCATTAGCCCCTGTTAACTTACTATTTATCATCTTCATCAAAGTCACCATTCTTCTCTCCTCCCTCTAGCTGATAGATGCCAAAGGAAAAGTATTTCCTTCGGTTCTTTTTATAACCAACTTTCTTTCTCTTGGAGTTGATCCTTTTTATAAGCAACTTTTTCTTTGTGTCGTAAAATTTAAACTACCCTTTCCTGTTCTACCCCAATTAAATACACACCTTTATATTAAATATCCTCCACTCACCACTAATTCTCTTTCATTTATTCATTTATTATACATTCTCTCACATATTTTCTACTCATACTTTCTCATACTCTCTCCGGTCCTATTTATAAGAAACTTTCTTTTTGATTGCGTAAAACGAACTGATAGTTAAAAGTAATAAGTGTGTAAAAAATGTCATATTTTTTTCCATATATGCCCTATTTATGAAAAGAGTGTAGGAGAGAGAATAGATAAAAAGTATGAGAGATAATGAGTTTAAGATATGAGAGAGAATGAATATTTAATAAGGGTAAAATAGAAAAAAAAGCTTACATTTTTAGACAAAAAGTGAAAGTTTCTTATAAAAGAGACCAGCCCTATGAGAGAGAAAATTGCTTATAAATACAACCGGAAGAAGTATTTATTATTCATTATCTCTCCTATGCCCTTTTTATAAATAGGGGCATATTTGAAAGAAACATGTTATTTTTGACATGTTTATTATTTTTAACTAATTTTAATTATCAGTTCGTTTTATACAATAAAAATAAAAGTTACTTATAAAAAAATTGAAGGGATTACTTAATTTTGTGGCCAAACAGTGAATTACCGAAGGCAGCCATGGCAAGAAAAAAGGAGTCTTGGTTCTGTACGTACGTTTTGCTTTCTTGAAAGTGTTGTCGTGCATGTTTGGCTGAGCTTTTTGTACAGGAAATAAGCCCTTATTACGCAAGCCGAGAAAAAACTCCTCTCACATACTTACCTCGTATACCGTGAATCACGAATTATAAGCACTTATTGCCCAAAAATAAGCTATTCCAAACACGCACGTCGTTGTTGGGTGTATTTAGTTGGAGACAATTTTGAACATTCGACGCTCATGGGCTCATGGCAGGTCAACATTATTCATACTACCTCTTAGGAGTGTTTAAATCCCGGATCGGAATCATGACCGAGATCCCCCACTCCCGGTCCCGATCTCGGTTTTTAGCCGGGATGTAAATTACATTCCGGTCCCAGTTTTTAAGAAATCCCAGTTTTTTTTTAAAAAAATAAATTTAAAATATATTATCATATTAGTTAAATTTTCTATAATCTAGTGTTTAAAGTAATTATTTAACACCTAATAAAACCATAATAATAACATAAATTGAATTAGAATTGAAGAATACTATTTTATTATTATTATCACATTCATTATTTTTTTTATTATTTTTATACATTATATAGTAGAATTAGTATCACGATATATATAGTTTAACTCTAACTAAATATATGATGCACTTTTTATCAAATGATAACTTAAATTATATGATAAAAAATAAAATAATAACTTAATTTTTAAGAAAAAAAATTTTAAAAAAATAAAAAAACTTGGACCGGGACCGGGACCGGGACCACAAGGTATGTGACCGGTCCTGGCCCTAGCTCCAATAGATCCCGGTCCCGGTCCAGGCCAGGACAAGAAATTCCGAGGATCAAGATGTTCGGGACCTGAACCAAACAACCGGGACCGGGACACTTTGAACACTAACAGATATTACTTAGTTAGTTAGGAGTCAGTTTTATTATTTAATTACCATTTTGGTTATTCTGTTGTAATCAACCCATTTTGGTTATTCTGTTGTAAGCAACTTGCTTAATAAGTGGTTGACTATTTGTTTATATAAGGGATACCGTACACAAATCAATTATCAATAATAATTCTTCTTCCATCTTTTACAAAGTGTGTTATGGTATCAGAGCGTAAAATTGTCGAAAGAATCTCTCACTCGTTTCTTTCCCTTGTCACCATTTTGCATTGAATCTATTGCCCTTCCTTCTTCTCTTTCCTCTGTAACCCAAGCCCGATACTTCTTCTTTCTTTCCTTCTCTCCCTTGCTTCAGATCTAGAGTCTTCGTCTCCTTATCTGATCTCGATGGCCACAGCTACTTCCTCCGAATCATCATCTGCGGCTTTGACGGCTTTGGTTCAAGATCCATCCAGTTGCTACTATTTGCACCCTAACGAAAATCCGGCGATTATTCTTGTTTCACCACCGCTATCCGGATCAAACTATCATCATTGGTCTCGATCTATGATGATTGCTTTGATGAGCAAGAACAAACACCAGTTTGTCGATGGATCGCTGCAACCTCCGGCGAAGACTGATCCTCTGTTTCCGGCGTGGCAACGCTGTAACACCATGGTGCTGACCTGGCTCACCCGTTCGATTTCTCCTTCGATTGGACGGAGTGTGCTTTGGCTTAATCGGGCGGTGGATGTATGGAACGATCTCAAGGAACGATTTAGCCAGAGTGACGCTTTCAGAGTTGCAGAACTTCCGGATGAACTATTCCAGATCAAACAAGGTGACCTATCGGTTTTTGATTATTTTACTAAAATCAAGATAATTTGGGATGAATTGCTTAATTTTCGCCCTATTGTTGAATGTTCTTGTTCCTCACGTGAGTACTTTCGGCAAGACTATGTTATCCACTTCTTGAAGGGATTGAATGATCGTTTTTCTACTGTACGATCCCAGATCATGTTAATGGATCCTCTTCCTTCCATTAACAAAACTTTCTCGCTAGTTATCCAACAGGAGCGTGAACTCACTGGTTCCATTGAACCGAGTATTTGCTTTACTCGTACCAATGATGTTGCGAAACCTCATATTCCATATAAGTCTAATACTGGCACCAAGGTGTGCACCTACTGTGGGAAACCAAGGCATACTGTTGAAACATGCTACAAGAAGCATGGTTATCCCCCTGGCTATAAACATCGTTCCACGGCTTCAGTTAGCAATTTGGTTACTTCGAATCCTAATCCTGAGGCTGGAATTTTGTCCTCTCATCCTGCTTCTGCCAATCAGCCTATTAGTCAAGCTCAATACAATCAGCTCATTGCATTGTTACAACCTCAGTCTGCTGTCACTCATGATCTTAATGCTTCTTCTTCTAACCCAAAAAGTGATTCTCATGCTTGTGTTAATCAGATTTCATCTCTCACTTTAATGCCTAATGCTAATACTGCAGGTATCTATACTGCTTTGGCTTCTACTTCTGCCGATTCTTGGATTCTAGACAGTGGTGCTACTGCTCATGTTTGTTTTTCTCTTAATGCCTTTCTTTCTTATTCTACCATTGCTCCTATTAAGGTTTCTCTACCTACTAATTCTGTTATAGTCACTAGCATATCTGGTACTATACAAATAAATGACCATATCTGTCTTTCTAATGTACTCTATATTCCTGAATTTCATTTTAATATCATTTCATTATCTCGAATGACAACTGACTTTCCTTGTCAACTTGTCTTCTCTTCTCTTCAATGTATCATACAGGACTTGAGGACATGGAAAATGATTGGTATTGCTAGACTTGATCAAGGATTGTATAAGCTACATAGTCATTTTTCTAAGTCTGTTGCTTCTGTTAGTTCTGTTTCTGTTAACACCTGTACCCCTCACTGTTCTCCCTGTCCTGCACCATGTAATTCACATTCTTCTTTTGATTTGTGGCATTTTCGCCTTGGTCATTTGTCCTCCAATGTTTTGCATCTGTTGAAACAACAATTTCCTTATATCTCTTGTACTTCTCTTAAAGCTTGTGATGTATGTCACTTTGCTAAACAAAGAAAGATTCCGTTTTCTGTTAGTACTACCAAAACTGTTTACCTTTGCATTTGTTACATGCTGATATTTGGGGTCCCTATAGGCTTTCTTCTATTCATGGTCATCGTTATTTTCTAACTGTGGTAGATGATTTCACACGCTTTACTTGGGTCTGTCTTTTAAAAACTAAATCCGAGGTTCGCTCTTCTTTTCAATCTCTAATAACTCTACTTGAAAATCAGTATAATCAGCATGTTAAAATTGTTAGGACTGATAATGGAGTTGAATTTCAAATGCTTTCATTTTATTCTTCCAAGGGAATTTTGCATCAAACATCTTGTGTTGAGACTCCGGAACAAAATAGTGTTGTAGAACGAAAACATCAACATATTTTACATGTTGCTCGTGCATTAATGTTTCAATCCCATTTACCTTTAGATTACTGGAGCTATGCAATTTCTCATGCTGTTTTCATCATTAATCGATTACCAACTCCTGTTTTAGCTAATCACTCTCCCTATCAGTCTTTACATACTACTGCTCCTGCTTACACTGATTTCAAGGTTTTTGGTTCTCTCTGTTTTGCTTGTACTTCTTCTGTTCATAGAACAAAATTTGATGCTAGAGCTAGAAAATGCGTTTTTCTTGGCTTCAAACCTGGTGTTAAGGGTTATATCTTGCTTGATCTATCTACTCATCAGATTTTTGTGTCTAGGCATGTTATTTTTTATGAGTCTATTTTTCCTTTTGTCACTGATTCCGTTACTCCTCCTCCATTACCAATGCCACAATTTCCTGATTCTCAAATGACTTTTGACTCTACCATCTATCCTTTACCTTCTAATTCTACTAAGCATCTCGCCAATGGTTTGCCAAATTATCTACTGCATTATTGTCTTGTGGCTATACTCAATCCAGATCTGATTATTCATTGTTTACTCGACAGCATGATGGTTCTTTTACTACACTTTTGGTTTATGTTGATGACATAATTCTTGCTGGCAATAGTTCTGTAGAAATCACTCGGATTAAATCTTTCCTTGATTCTTCATTTAAGATTAAAGATCTTGGTAAGCTCAAATTCTTCCTTGGCCTTGAAGTAGCTCGGTCTTCTAAAGGCATTTCTCTTAATCAACGAAAGTTTGCTTTAGATATACTCAGTGATGCTGGTTTTTTGGGTTGCAAACCATTATCCACTCCAATGGCTCGCAATACTCGCTTATCACAGGATGTTGGTACTCTTCTTACAGATGTGGCTCCCTATAGGCGATTAGTTGGTCGCCTCCTTTATCTCACTACTACCCGGCCTGATATATCCTATGTTGTGCAACAACTTTGTCAATTTACCCATGCCCCAACTACAACTCATTATCAGGTTGCCTTAAGGGTGCTTCGCTATATTAAACGATCTCCAGGCCAAGGTATCTACTTCCCTGCCTCTTCTTCTTTCCACTTAAAGGCTTTCAGCGATTCTGATTGGGCCGGCTGCCCTGACACTCGACGGTCTTTATCTGGATATTGCATTTTCCTTGGTGATTCTTTAGTTTCTTGGCGCACTAAAAAGCAAACTACTGTCTCATTATCTTCCTCTGAGGCTGAATATCGGGCCATGGGATGTGTAGCTTGTGAAATTCAATGGCTTCTTTATCTCTTAGCTGACTAACGGATTCCTCATCCTCATCCTACTATTTTGTATTGTGATAATCAATCTGCTGTTCATATTGCTTCCAATCCTACTTTTCATGAAAGGACGAAACATTTGGAAATAGATTGTCATTATGTACGGGACAAGGTTTAGGCTGGTATTATTAGACTCTTACCTGTTCGGACTGCTCATCAGCTTGCTGACATCTTTACCAAGCCTCTTGATCCCCAGCCTTTTCATGGTTTCCTGTCCAAGCTTGGTATGATTAATCTCTATGCCACAGCTTGTGGGGGGGTAACAGATATTACTTAGTTAGTTAGGAGTCAGTTTTATTATTTAATCACCATTTTGGTTATTCTGTTGTAATCAACCCATTTTGGTTATTCTGTTGTAAGCAACTTGCTTAATAAGTGGTTGACTATTTGTTTATATAAGGGATACCGTACACAAATCAATTATCAATAATAATTCTTCTTCCATCTTTTACAAAGTGTGTTAAACACCCCTACTACCTCTGATCCTATTTATAAACAATTTTTTTTAATTACGCAAAATGAATTGATAATTAAAAGCAATAAGTACGTAAAAAATACAATATTTTTTACGTATATGCCCCTATTTATGAAAAGAGTATATAAGAGAGAATAGATAAAAAGTATGAGAGAGAATGAGTATAAGATATAAGAGAGAATGAGTATTTAATAAGGGTGAAATAGAAAAAAGAAACTTACATTTTTAGACAAAAAGTGAAAATTGTTTATAAAAGAGATCAGTCCTATAAAAAAAAAAATTATTTATAAATATAATCGGGAGGAGTATATATTAAGAACAAAAAGCGAAAGGCTATGTGAAGTGTAGCGGAATAAAGAAGGGAGCTGGGTTTACAAGTTCAAGTCAACGATGAGGACCAGTGGGATTGAAAGGGCTGAGTGGGTATTAATATTATAATGGCTTTATGCGAAGGGAATTAATGGAGGGCGATACAAATTTGGAAGCAACAGATTCCCATGTAATATACTCAAGTCATGTAGAACAGCGAATCGCAAATACAACAGATTTCTTTTTCTCGCCATGGCTGCCTTCAGTAATTCACTGTTTGGTCACAAAATTAATTACCTTTCCTTTGGCATGTATCAGCGAGAGGGAGCAGAGAGGAATGGTGATTTTGATGAAGATGATAAACAGTAACGTAACAGGGGCTAACCGTTCTGATAAGTATTTTAAGGTGTTGATTGTATCTCTAAAAATAGTTTGGGGTGTTAGACGCACCTCAACTCTAAAAATTTTAACATCTTTTAAATTCGTCTATTTTATTTAGAGTTTATTTTATATAATATTATATAAATCAGGAAAAAAAACTTGATGATTTAAATGGGTTAGTATCTATCTATGTTAATAATTAAATGATATATTGATGGTATGGTTATGTAGATTATAGTTAAAGTTTAGAAAATGATGATTTTGATGATTGTAACTTTTGTGGAAAATAAAATTCAAATTACTTTTAAAATAGAATGTGAGAGTGATTGAAGAAGAGAATGTGGAAAGTTTAATCAAGAGTAATTTAGTATGTTTAAATTCATATTTTAGTTATTGATCCTTCTAAATAATTACAACTTTTACGATCCTTACCAATAAACATCATCTGCTCTAGGTCTTTAGTTCTAATTTTCCCATCATTATATACCTACTTTAATTTGTTAAAACTGCATGAGACAAGGCTCATGGGTGTTTCTTCTGGAGTAAATCGATGGAGCTACAATTGCACGATGAGTTATTTTTGTGAGTGCACATGTAACGTAACTCATCCCATTCAATATAACATGAGTTTCATTATTCAATGCAACATGAGTTTTACTAAGTGTACGTATACCCTAGTCGATCTCATTTCATATCAAAATATAAGTTCATTTGTGCATGTCCTTCTCTCTCTTCTCTTCCTAAGTGTTATATTTTTGTGTGTTCATAACTGGTGTATGTTAGTGATCTGGTATAGTGTGGGGCATTTAAGGTATCGCACTCTAAATGCGATATGCGCCCATAATCTCACAGGTTAATTTGAGAAAAAAATTGATAAACATTAAATTCCTAATTATATCATATATTAAGGACTGGAGGGAGTATATGTACTTTAATATCTATCATAATCAAGGTTATTAAACCGGGATTGGTTAGTGAACCGGTCGGGATATTGGGTCAAGGGTCAGTAGGTCAGACCGGAGTCAAGTCAGAGCTAACCTGGGACCAAACCGGTGAGAGAGTGAAAATTTTAGGTTTATTAATATGAAATTATAAAAAAATTAAAAAAAAAAGATTTTTTTTTTTAAAAAATACTGAACCAGTCCGGTTCATGAACCGGACCGGTTTTCTCACCAGGTCGCCGGTTGTCCGACCGGTCCGGTCCGGGTTTAATAACTATGATCGTAATGTCACATGTCAAGACTGCCCTTGTAAATAAAATCAGAAGAGTTTATTTCAATCTTATAGAGTGTTTGGGAAACCATGAAACCATGGTTTCAGAAGTTTTTTTCCACAAGTCAAGACAGAATTCCTTTCATATACTTACCCCATAAATCGTAAAATTTATTCTCTAAAAGTTAATACAAACACACACTTAGATAGAATATTTTATTTTATTTTGTCTTCTAAATTTATAATTTTCACTTAAAATATCCCTATTAATTGTATACATAATAAAAGGATTTCTATCCTGAAGTAGTTATAGTGCATTTAAGAAAGGATATTATAAATAAGAAGTTAACACATATTTATTACATATACCTAAATTAATTTTATTAGTATTTTTTTTAGACATTATAAGTGAAACCAAAGCAATCGGAAATAATTTTTTTTATAAAAGAAAGTTCTGCAGATCTGATCAACTCAACAACATTGGACTTTATATGATTGTCCGTATGGGCCGGCGCATTACGAAATTTGGATCACCTTATACGTTAAAAATTATATTAAATTGTTGTCATCTAAAAACACATGGCATGTAGTGACATACAGCACTTGGCATAATACATATAAAATTATATTAAATTGTACTAATCATGTGAAACAAAGATATTATTTTTGGATTAGATCAAAGCGTAGGAGCTGATCATTTACATGCATATAATTAAAGGTCGTATATATATAGGGTCACCTGGCTCTTAGGCACAACCAGAAAAAAAAAAAAAACATATATATATAATTATTGTTAATGTGGCATTCCACTTTCTAATGATTCGCCACACCTTTATATATGTATATATATATATGGTCAGTGCTTTGCTGCTGCTGCTCCTTTGCTTCCCTTCCCCTAAACATCACAAAAACTCAGTCACAAACACTTTAATTAACCCTTCAAACAAAATCGAACCTTTCACTCTTTCAGAACTATTTAGCTGTCACACATCTCTATACACCTTTTTGCTATATATCCACACATACATATTGATATTTAGTTTACTTTTCAAAGGCATATATACAATATTTATATTGAGATATAGTTGGTTAGGTTAGATGATCATCCAGATTATATACAAGTTCAGTTACTCGAAGCAAAGTTGAGCCTTGCACCAGACCAAACACACCCTAAATAATAACCACTTGGGGGTGTTTGGGAAGACCCTCAAAAAATCAAGTTTGTACTTTAGGAGACAAAACTCTCCTAACACATTCACATCGTACAGGGAAAAATCATTTAAAAAAAGTTAAACCAAACATCAAAGTCAAGCTTGATATTATTAAGGTCGACTCGAGCCATGTACACATGGAACAAGCAGTAAAAAGGTTTGTTTAAAAAGAATACCTTCTTCTTAGAGTCTTGAGATTTCTGAGGAGTTTTCTTTGGAGCTAGTTTGGAGGAAGGGCCTTTAGAAGCAGAAGCAGAACCAGCCTTAGGAGCAGCAGCAGAAGCAGAACCCTCCTTCTTGGGCTGCCCTGAGGTTTGGCTCTCAACTGGTTTCTCTGCCTTCAAAGATGCCATACTTAAACAGTCTACTAAGTGTTCTACTAAGTGTTCTTGTGTATGTGTTTTGCTCACAGTTTCTTAGACTGAGACCAATATGCCTTATATAATAAGTAAGCAGAGTTAAGAGAGGTTGAGAGTGTGAATGGTGGTGAGTTGAAGAGAATAGAATAGGTGACTTGGATATCACATGGACTATTGTAACTTTAGCATCGGATCCTTGTGCTTCTCATATCAACCATTCCTCTTAGCATCTCCTCTTTTTACATTTCAACACATGATCAACTAGGAACTGAAAACTAACTCTTTATTATCAACATAGGATTGATCTAACGGTGTAAGGCTTTGCTAGATCTCTTTGGGTCTCTAGTTCGAATCCTAAAGAAGACACTTATATCAGGAGAGAAGTAACCACGAACCCTAAACTGAATACCAGATAATGATATTAAAAAATAACTAACTCTTTATTCACCCTCTTTTTACCTTGGTACATCTTCTATCTTGCAAAATTACTTCCATTGAAACTTTTTACTGTAAATCACATCCACCGCCTTCAAAATTTCCAAAGCTTGCATTTTTAAAGTAACTGCAAATTTTTATGTGAGCTGGGTATTAAATGCTTGTTAAGATTAAAGCAGGTCCTATGATTTACAAGGACTTTGTAGTGATATCTATAAATTATCCATCAATAAAGTTCTCACATCAACCATGAACTGTTATAGGCCAAGTGTATAAAACTAGAAGGAATAACATGGAGTCATTTCAAAATTTAAATAATGTTATTGTTGGCTTACACCTAGTCTATCGTTGGTGGATTAGGGCCTAAGCCCAATGTAAGTGGGACTATTATATGTGTAGAGAAAAATATGGGTCAATGGGTGGAGTTTTCTAAATCCATATAACTGGGCACATGAGAAATGGATATAAATTGAGGGATTAGTTTGACAATGATTGTGTAACTCCAAGATGCTCTCTGCCTCTTTGTACATTTGTTGTGTAATGTGATCAAAGTCCAGATTGGTGTTCCAATTTCTTATGGGCAATTCGATTACACAAACAGATCCTAGGTACACCCAAAAAACTATCGCTTGTAGTGAAACAGAGTGTGGGTGGGGCTATATATGTATAATATATATGAGAAGCCCACTTTTATAGCCTAGTTCTCTTAAAATCAACTTGTAAGTAATATATAAGGCCTGGAATGTCCAATTCTGTAGAGAACCCATTTCTGTAATGGATCTACTGTGAGAGAAAATATTACTATAGCTAGCAACATTCCTTTTTGAATTTCTGCCCCCGTTTTCTTAAATTCCCTGCAAATTCTCAAGGACTACAGCTAAATTACTGAAATTTTGTTTCATAAGAGTCCTTTGTATACAGTAAGCTTTGCCCTTGTTACTTGCAAAAGTAAAATTCACAAAGCATAATGAATATTAGTTAAAGAAGAAGCTCCACATATAGTTGAGCATCTTGCTGGCTGTCTTGTACTTTTTAGCTGTATCAGTTACAATTAAGCTGCCTACCATTCTTTGTACCTGCTTTAGCTTTATTCCCACACAGCCAAACAGTCCGTAATAATTAACAGTGTTGTATAATAAATATTCTAGAAGCTGGGTTCTAAAGTTGTAGGGGCAATACCCAGTAAAAAATCTGAAAGATATGAATATCTTTATGCTTTTAATGGCAATTGGCAAATGGGTTAGTGCCTAGTGATGCCATTTTTATGCATTATGCTCTCCAATTGCTTGTCAACTAGTTCTGTCCCACCAAAACTCTCAATAAAAGGGTATTAGGTTTTCATGAAGTGAATATCGAATCAGAATTATTAGCCATTAATTAATTAATTGTCTCTGTGAGGGAAATGGAATCTCAGTTAATAATTAGAAATTGAGAGAGATACCATTTCTGTCAGATGTATGACATCAGTATATTTTTGTTAAATGAATCCATGTTTTGATGTAATTATCTTTAGGGTTAGAAATATTCCTTTTGCCAATGATTCTAGTAGGAAATATTGTATGTATGTGGAAATTATAATGGTACTTGACAAATAACAACAACAACTTGATATGAAAAGTTTACATATGTTCCCATGTGTGGCTTTTCATGTAATTTCTATGCAAATTATGTGAAATCTCTATGTAGTTTTTGTATAATTTTTATATTATTTCTCTGCAATTTTCATGTAAATGCACGGGTTTGGTTGATATTAATTAGTTAATTATGAAAAATTGGGGTGACAAAAAATAAATTTCTTTTTGCTCAAATCATAGAAGGCTTGGCATAATGTTTTTTTTTGGGTTTAATCAAGGGCTTCTCCTTTCAAGGCTTAGAGGGCAAAATGTTTTCATCTTTCCCAATAAGTGCGCTTTCTAGGATTCGAACTTATGTGATTAAGGAGAATATCATTGGATCAATATCTAATGGTCCAGATTGATATTTCATAAAAATATTATTATAATTATATGTAAAAATATATCAATAAATTTAAACTATTAAAATTTTATTTTATAAATATAATTGAAAAAATGAAAAATAAAATCCACTTTATATTAATAATCTATAAATTTATTATATAAATTTTTATGTAATTTTAAATTTAATCATATATTTTTAGATAAAATAATAATAATATTTTTATAAAATATTAAATATGAACCGTTAGATCTTGATCCAATAATATTGAAGAGGGTAAGGATTGAAGAGGGTAAGGAAGAGGCAAAGGAGGGGAGGAGCAAAGGAGAGAAGTGGCTCCCGCTAGTTAGTGTTGTAATACAATTTTACTGAAATGTTGAAATGAGAAAAACACAAGTTTTTATGTGCATTTAGCCTTGTGTTTAATTTCCATGCTTCTAAAACTCTTATATTAGGAAAGTTAAATAAATTATTATCATTAGTATTACTTCATAATATCCGTAATATAAGATCTAGTTGACTTTTTTGAAGAGATTAAGAAAGTTAAATAAATTACTTAAACATATCATATGTTGTGTATCATTAGATTATATCTCAGTTTACAAGCCAAACAAATTAATTTTAAGAAAAGTGATAAATATAAATACTTTAAAGTAATTTATTTTGTTTCTTTAATTTTTTTTTTAAAAAAATTCAATTAAATCTTATAATAGGATTAAGGATCCGACGGAGTATACGTAGTAATTTTGTAAATATCCATTATCCTCTGTCCTCGTATATTTACTTGCGGAATTGTATTTTTGGTTCAGATCATTGAACAAGGATAACTTCAAACACCCACCCTCCAAAAAAACAAAAAAACAAAAGGAAAAAGTAACATTTCTGCATGTCTGCCACAAGTGTAATAATAGTAAGTTTATTTTATTTATCAGGTGAAGCTTGTCAGTACATGGGTGTGAGATTACCAACAAGCACATAGTACAGTACTACTAATTCTCCGCATAATACCACTAACATTCTTGTTTGTCCATCTTCATGCTCCTCAGCTATATTCTCCATTTACTTACTGTTCTTGCTTGCCTGAAAAATCATCCAAACATATTATCACCTGATCATTAACACCTAAACAAGTTAATTATGCCCAAGCCTAAAACATTTAGTAAACACACATATCAATTTATAATTTGCCAAAGTCTAAAACTCTAAGCCATGATTAATATGGCTTATTCTTCAAACCCTGTGATTTTTTCTTTTTCTCTTTGTTTTGGTCATGACAGAGCCACCGGTATCTAGATCCTGTTACTAGGGACTCGACTATTTCGGCCCAACCCAACTGACGTTCCTTAAAGGGGTAGGGGTCTGCCTACGAGGGTTTAAGTTATGTGCATAATTCCATACCTTCTTCTTAGGCTGAGGTTTCTGCTCAGATTTCTTAGGGGCCGGCTTCGACTTGGAGGCCGGAGCCTTTGGAGTGGTCTCAGAAGGCTTAGCAGGCTCCTTCTTCTCCTGTCCTGATGGCGGCTGAGAGCAACAAGGTTTCTCCGCTTTGAGTGAAGCCATGTTCAGTAATAATGTATACTCTTCTTAAGTAAAAGAGTTGTTTCACCTAGTTTTTTTTGGCTCCTGGTAATAACCCTACAAGGCACATCTATTTATAGCAGAATTTGAAAATAATAAGGTGGAGTTATTGGAATTCTGTTTATTACTTTCATCAAGTTGCTGGTAACTGTCATGAGGGAATTTGAATAAGCTGAACTGGAGAGATGCCTTACTTTTGATTCTTCCATCTCTAAGGCATATATTTTGGAAGATATTTGTTGGAATAATATTCTGCTTTTTCACAGAAATTCATCCCAAAATCTCTCATGGGTTTGTTTTGAAGACATTGAGGTTTTATTCCCTTTGCCAGCATGGAAAATATAACACAAAGACAGGTTCTAATCAGCTAAGCTGGAGAACATGGGATTCATATACCTCCAAGTTTCTAGAACATCAGAAATATCTCAATAGACACAAATGTTTGATGACAGCTATTCTTTTTGGAAGAGTTCTTAATTATGATAATCGCATCGTAACAAAATCAATAGTTCTTAAGTGTTGTAAGTAACTCTTTTTTGGCAACAAACCATTCGATATCCAGAAACCACATTGGGTGCTCAACTAATTTAGGTCGAGCAGAGAAGAACAAGGGCGACAAATTTTTCTTTTATTATTTGAAGAAGGGTTTCCCTTTTTAAGGTTTAGAATGTAAAAGATTTTTGTCTCTCCCAATAAATACGTTTCCCAAAATTTAAACATGTATTCTCCTCCTAATAGGAGTGAGACTGTTCACCATTTCAACATAAAGCTTGTTGGTACGAGGGCGGAAAAATTCTCCAAACGAGTATTTAGTGCAATTTGCACAAAACTAGCATATATACCCCACAGCAAGGGAAAACTCTGTTCAGCCCATAATAAGAAACAGAGAAAAGAGAAGCGGGTTTATGTGTAAATTATTTTATCTCCCATTTCATATCAATATAAACCACTAGGAAATCAAGTAAATAGCATTACAATTTAAAAAATTTTAACACTTGGACAGAGAGCTGGTAATTCCAACAAATCCAGAGGAATAGGTAAAAATATTGCAATCTCTCTGATCTATGAGAGTAAACAAGTAGTAGTCGTAGTAATAATAGTAGTAGTATTAGTCATCTCAGGGAGCCAGCCTCATCCTCAAAGCCAAATAAGCCACAACTCTGTATCCAATCAACATCACACACAAAGCAGTCACATCAGCCCACAAATGATCAAGATCTCCCAAACACTTTATAGAAGGAAAATCCATTACCCTACAATGCAACCCTAAACCACACTCATAAACCTCATTTTCTTCATAGTGCACACCAACCAGAAGCTTATAGCAATAGTGACTGAAAGATATGTACTTTAGCCAAGCCATGAAAGATGGAATCTTTTGAATATAGTAGCCACCAGCTAGAAGAAAAACCAGCATGGTCACTGAAGCTAAGGTTGTGGCTTGCTTCACTTCCATTAATATGGCTCCAAGTGCTAGGCCTATTCCTTGAGAGACAAGTACATTTAAGATGATGATTAAGAGGGTTAACATGAAGGTGATTAGTGAAGGCTTGAGGCCTCCCATCCAATAGCTTATGGTGACAAAGATTGTGGGGAGGACAAGTTCCATGGGTAGGTCACCTATCATTCTGGCTATGTAGTAGGATGAGAGATGGTACATTCCTGAGGATTTTTCTTTTATCAGCAATGGCCTCTCCAATGGGAATGCGAAGATCGCGTTGAATAATGGGAAGAATCCCCAGAAGATGGAGAAGAAGAAGAGCAGGCCTACCTGTCAGAATTCACAAAATCGTTAGGAGTGAGTTCTTTTTTGAGTCTTTGGGCTTCTTTAAAGTAATATTTGCTAAAAGTGACTTTTATTCCTTTTTCAAACTAAAGTTGGAGTAAAAGTCAATTAATGTAATATGATTTATGTTGAACTTGGTAGAAATTTGTTTGGATGATATATTGAAAAAGTCAGTTTCAGGATGTTTAAATTCAGAAAAAAGTTCAAATTCAAGAAAAAGTCACTTTAACTTTAACATGGCTTCTGAAACAAGGTCATTTGTTTATGTCACTATCCTAAACATAAGTTTTTTTCATGCAATTGGCTTTTTTTAGTCTCAACTGACATTTGAGTCTTTCTAACGTTATCCCAAACATGCAAATGAAGGATCTATGCTAATAAAGTCGTAGTTTTTATAATACCTGATCTTGTATGTGTGAGGGATCAGAATGCCACCAGAGAAGTCCTGAGAGGATTGAGACTGATAAGACTTGGAAAATCTTTAAGCCTGAATAAGATTCATGTCTCCTCTCCTGTAAACCCCTCTTAAGCAAAACCCTAAATTGCGCCCACCAACTTGTGTTCCACTGCTTCTCTGAGCCTAATACATATCATATGCCTAATGATTAATGACCATTTTGATACACACACACATACTGATTAATAATTTTTCACTTACTTCTGGGTGAACTATCTCTGCCTTCATTATTTAGCTGAACCTCTTGTTTCAGAGCAGGATATAAAATGTTTTTATAGGATAAAATTAGAGATTGTTTTATTGAAGCTTGATCTTCAATATGATCTAATCTTCCATTCATATCAGCTTGATCATCCAGCTTAACATCATCCACAATGCCTACAATTCAAAACCCACAGAGAATCTTTAAAAAAAGATTACAACTTTAGAATCACAAAATCTGACAAATCCTCTGTTCTGTGTCACTAAACCAGATTTTAATAGTTTTATCACACACAAACATGTTATGCTCTGAACTAAGAAATATCTGTATCCCATGACAAAAACTTTGTGACATTGGATACAATGAAACTTGTTGTGAAACCGACGTTTGGTAGTGTTGTGTGTGCTATCAATTTACTGCTTCAAGTGACCCACGAGGTGTTGCCACCTTAAAAAGTAGATCATGGGAATAGAGAAAGAAACCTCAAAACTTTTTTTAAAAATTTTTTTTGCACCATCATTATTATTACTTTTGAAAACGATCCCTCTCCTAATAATGACCATGGGTCTACAAAGTCAGTCCCTCTATTGTTATTATCTCTTAATGTTGTGTCCTCTACATCTGTTCTGAAGTTGACGTGCACAACACAAACCCTTTCCTTATTTTCTTTTTTTTCTTTTCAAAATAAACCATTTAAATACTCCTTGCCTAAAATTTTTTAACCATATTATGGATGTTATAAATTTAGTTAGACATACACACACGCACGCAGTTATTTAAATTTAGAAAAAAAATTGCTGAAATTTGAAAAACACTGGTAAAATATTGCTTCTTGATGTGATCCAATCAGATAATACAAAATTGGGAGGGAATATTCCTCTGTTTTTTTTATAAGAGCCTGGAATTTAAATTATTTTTGTTTTTTTTATAAGAATATATTTGGGTTGTTTGAACATTTAATGTATTTTTACCTTTTTTTAGTAATTAATTTTATTCTCTCTTCTCATTTTTTTTCGTATTGCATTCTTTTTCATATTTTCTCTTATTATTACTATGCATTTCTCTCTCTTACTTATTCCTTTATAAATAAATGCATACTTAAAAGAAAAAATTTTATTTTTTATATATATTTGTTACTTTGAACCAATTTTAACTGTTTTCTTGTACTATATAATTCAGTAATTAGGTTGTTATAAAAAAGAAAGGCGAGAGGAAACCATAAATTACGAATAATAATAATAATAGATAATAGATAATAAGAAAAAACATAGACATATGTATAGTTTATAATTATTATTTGAGGAATAATGATGCAAATGGAAAAAATTTGGGTGGTGAATTTACTTACCATTAGCAAGGTCAAGCAGAAAATCTGCCGGGTTCATGAAGTTGACAGTGGGCGGATACCCGATGGACCCAAGATATGCCAAAACCCGACCTGATTGTCCGGCATAAATCGGGCACCCGTCTGATAGTACAATCACCTTATCGAACATCCTGTACAACCTGCTTGACGGCTGATGAATAGTGGTCAGCACCGTCCGGCCACGGCGTGCCAAGCCCCGGAGCACCGCCACTATGCGTTGAGCGGCCGTCGAGTCCAGCCCAGAGGTGGGTTCATCCAGCAACAACAAACTCGGGTTCACTAGCATCTCCTGCCCGATACTGACTCGCTTTCGCTCCCCGCCCGAAATTCCCCGGAACAAGGCAGCGCCGCCTCCCACGGCGGTGTTCCGGCACCGGGTTAATCCGAGCTCCGTGATGACGATCTCGGCTTGTTCTACTTTCTCTTCTTTGGAGAAACTTTTGGGAAGTCTTAACAAAGCTGTAAAAACCAGAGTCTCAAGGACAGTGAGGTGAGGGTATAACACATCGTCTTGTGACACAAAACCAGTCTTGCGCTTCATCGAGCTAGAAAAAGGAAGGCCATTGTATGTTATGTTGCCGGAGACTTTTCCGGCTAGCCGGCCGGCTAGCGCCGTGAGTAGAGTGGTCTTTCCGCTGCCTGATGGGCCCAGCATTGCCATCAATTCCCCTGGCCGGACTATCCCCGTCACGCCGTTGAGGATCTTCCGAGTTGGTTTCGGGTTTTCCGATGAAAAACAGCCTCCATTCTTTTTGCTCCCAAAAGTTATACTGTAAGAAACGTCCTCAAACTACACAAAAACCCAGAAATTCCGATCATCACTAGTGCAACTTTTAGAAAATTCAACAAATTATAACAACACAATAGGTAGTTTAATTACGTAAAATAATTTAAAATCGTTACGCATAAAATACCAAATGAGAGACTACAAAACGACTTTACTAGTTGTGAGAGATTGAAGAATAATTCTTGAAGATACGTACTGTGAGGGTAACAGGTCGCAAGGATTGGTGATGAAGAACGGAACGAGTCGAGGGAATGCCATAATTATCCGAACTCGGCTTGTCGTTGATAGCGGCCGAACCTCCTGGGTCGGCATGAACGGAGCCGTTCTCCGGCGGCGGCCTGTTAGGGATGGCCGGAATGCTAGGCATCACTTGAACAGTAGTGGTTTCTTGCTCAGGGGGCATCATCTCTGTTTCAGAGAAATTATGATGACCAAGAAGAAGAAGAAGAAGAAGAAGAAGAAGAGGTTATACGAGGAAGAAGAAGAAAAGAAGGACAGTCACATGAAAAAGAGAGAAGATTGAAGAGTTCATAAAATGAAGCCAAAGGCACGAGAAGCCACTGAAAGATGTGATCCATCATCTCATATCAATATTTATAGTGTTAAAGGGAGAGAACGTGACCATTACAACAATGAATTCTACTAACTTTTTGGTTTTGTTTGTTCTAATACATCTGTCTTGCAATAGGAATGTTTCAACTAATCTTCTCATATAAAAATGTTTCAATAATATATTAAATAACAAAAATATATAAAAATAAATTTAAACATTTAAAATTTATCAAAAATATATATGAATGATTTAGAATTGGAGGGGATGAGAAGTAAAAACTACAAGTATTTTAATAAAAAATATGGTACTGAACTATTTTTAAATTTATTTATTTAATATTTATTATTATTATTATAATAATATTTTTATAGAATATTAGATCTCCAACATTAAAAGTTAATTCAACCGCGTGAATATTAAGTGGCCACTGGGGAGGAAGTGGAGACATTCTATTTTTTCATTTACTGAATATCAATGTTAAAAATCGTACTAATTAATACAGGTATCACCACTTTTTGTTTTGGG
The DNA here is from genome assembly GCA_963242795.1 of Inga leiocalycina. Classification (NCBI taxonomy): domain Eukaryota; kingdom Viridiplantae; phylum Streptophyta; class Magnoliopsida; order Fabales; family Fabaceae; genus Inga; species Inga leiocalycina. The sequence continues at coordinate 15,334,436 of OY725332.1, forward strand.
TTAATATGTAATTGATCTACATATTTTAAAATAGATGGAATCCATAACCTCTTACTGAGAAATTTTTACGTCACTGGATGATAAGGCTAGTAGCTGCCCATCCCTAAAGAGTAATCTGTATCCAATACAAAAAGAGTTTGGTCCATTGTTTTCTCTGAATGGATTGAGGGAACAAAAAAGTGTGTAAATATCCAAGTGGAAGAAGGGCATTGGTTAGATGTTTTGGTGTATAAAAATTAAACACAAAAGTCTTGATGATTTATGAAGGTTGGAAAGAGGCTACTAATGATGATAATGAACTAATATATGCTTACTGGGGACCATAACCCCCTGCGAGTGTGTGGGGGCTGGAAATTTTTGTTATTGTGACCGTTTTGACTATGGGGGGTAATAAAGTGTTACAGTCAATAACTGTTATATATATATATATATTTATATACTCCCTCCGGTCTTAATTATAGGACATATTTACCTAACTTTGGAGAAATTAAGGATAGTGGTTAAATTGGTTAATCATATTTATTTTCCTAAAATACCCTTATTTAAAATTTAAAATGGCATCCAATTACGTTGATTCTCTATTTTTTCTTGTACCTCACACACGACTTCTCCAAGCTCTTACACAATCCGGCATTATCAATCTCCCTCAACAATGTCCGATCTACGCTTATTAAATTATTATTGTGTTTAATTATTATTGAGAAAGTATCAATAGGGGGTATTTTGGGAAGAAATTGACAAAAATTAGAACTTTGTCCTATAATTAGGACCAAGATCAACTCTCAAATGTTGTCCTATAATTAGGACCGGAGGGAGTATATAATTGTAAAGTGTAGTAGTAAGTATATATATAGTTTAATATTAAAACTGTCAAAGTCATTCTTAGACTCGGTCATTAAAAAAAATTAATATTCATCCACTGAATCTTAGCAGCATTTAGAAGTGATTATTAGCTCCCTTGTTTTATATATGCAAGCATTTAATTAAAGTCAATTGACATTAATTAACCAAAACAACTTTTTACATGGCCGGTTCTTAATGTTTTCATATCAATTATCAAGCATGTATGTATTAAATTACTCCATTCGATGCTAAATATAAGATAGGGTTGGCTTTTTTTAGAGATTAAGGAAGTTAAATAAGTTATTTAATCATATTATATGTAGTATATCCTTAGATTATATATCAATTTATAAGTTAGGCAAAATAGTTTGGGGAAAAAAATGAGAAATATAAATATTTTAAAATAATTTAATTAGTTTTTTAAATATCTCCAAAAAAATCAAATATATTTTATATTTAGAACCCGAGGGAGTACTAACTTGTATGTTTTTTCTTGCTATTGTTAATTCTACGTAACACACACACATATTTAGCTATTAGAATGGGCTAACTCAAGCTTAGGGGTTGTCTGGTATGAGAGGAGGGGAAGGAAAGTGATCAGCAGAGGGAACATTTTTTTAAATTAGGGTTAAAAAAATTAGAGAAATTTGGTTAAAATTTTTTAATCACTTTTTCTTGTTTTTTTACATCTTCCATTTTTATTAAAATCTTATAACTTCATTTCTTCAATTTTTAAATTCAATGTATAAAAATTTTTCTTCCCTTCCCCTCTAAATCCCACATACCAAAAAAGACCTAAATTGTCAGCCTTTGATAGGTCGGGATTTAAAAGGGTCGAGCCTAAAAACTCATGTATCCTAAAACTTCCTGTGAAAGAGTGCATTTTTAAATATCAAACATGGGATATAGGTATTTTTTTATATAAACATATTTTTGAAAAGCATACATCGGTTACCCCAATAAATATGTTTTAGTTACAACTTATATTTATATATATTATACAAAAAAAGGCTAACAATTGAGATAAGCTAAAAAAAAAAGTGTTAATGTTCGGGTGTCATGTTGTTGGTTGAGAGAAACATCTTTCTCTCCACATGTCACATTGAACCCTGCGTGAGAGAAGGGTGTCTCCATTGACCTCTTTCTCTATTTACTCTCCATTTAATATCTCTACTATTAGATCAACTTTTAATGGTTAAAATTTAATGATAGATATAAAAATATTACTATAATTTTAAATATTATAAAAAATTTATCATTAAATCTCAACCATTAAAAGTTGATATAATGGTAGAGACATTAAATGGAGAGTAAATGGAGAGGAAGGTCAATGAAGACACCCTTCTCCCATTGAACCATATAGGTAAAGTTAAAAAAGAATCTCCCCTAATAAATTACTTATTACTATAGTAAAAGCTCATGGCCAATCAAAATTCTGTAGGTCTCTGCAGGCATTGACCTTATCTTTGTAGGGTATCTTTAAATGAGTGACCTTGATCACAAACGCAGACAAAATATATTAACAAGGGTTACTCCCACCATTCGCACATATATAGATATATGTATATGTGTATATATAAATTGTGAAGTAGTATATAATATGTACCTATATATTCATCCATATTCACATTATTAGTGGCTCAGCTTTGTCTCATCCTAGGAATGAAAAACTGGACCGGGTAATGAACTAGTCACAGCACAGGTTTAAGGGTTAATAGGTCAACCGGTAGTTGAACCGGTCATATTAAAATATTATAATTTATTAGTGACAATATATATTAATATATTTTTAAACATAAAAATGAAGATTTTTGGAAAAAAATGCTTAAAATTTATTAGTATTAGTTATAATGCATATACTTAAGCAATAATATCTCCTTTCATATAATTATTATATCTTTTTAAATATCTTTTTCATTTTTTTTAGATTTATTCTTTCTTTACCTACTTTTCTCTTCATTTTGGTCTTCAACTTTCCATTTTCCCCTAAAAAATCACAAAATAAAAATTTAAAAAATAAAAAGAAATGAAACCGGTTCAACCGGTTGAACCATCGGTTTTGACCAATTCTAACCGGCTTCACAGTTTAACCATCAAACCAGACCGGACCACTGACTGATTCTCGGTTCAACCGGTTGAACTGGCCGGTTTGGTCCAGTTTTGTATTCTATGGTCTCATCTTCTCACTTTCAAAAGGCAAGCAATTCTTTGCTAATATTTATTCATCACATTTCTTACAAAATTATTAAGATATTAATGATATATTATGGGAAAAAGACAAAAAAATACCATCACAATTGGTAAAAAACAAATAAGTATGTTGAATTTCAATAATACCAAATGGATTGACTTGAAATTTTAAAATATTGTAAAATTTAAGAAATTACCTTATTACTCTTAGGTTTTTTTAAATAAAAAATCCTCATATCCTTACCGGGCTGTCATTGGAGCTCTGGTGATCTTGTCGGCAACCGGCCGTCGGAGCTCTGGTGCTGGTGACCGGTGGTCAGAGCTCCGACGGCTTAATTGTTTTTTTTTTAATTTCTCAAGTAAAAATTGTTAATATAGATACTTGAGTTGTTAAAAGCGACTGTAGATTGTAAATGGCGGCCTAATATATATATATATATATATATATATATATATATATATATATATATATATTAATTTCTCTAGCAAAAGTCGTTAATATTGTTACCTAATAACTTTCACCAGAGCTTTGGCGGCTAATATATATATATTTGAATTTTTCAGGTTAAAGTTGTCAATATGGATACCTAAGTTGTTAATAGTGATACTAAAGTTGTAAACGGCCTCATTTATAACTTTAGCATTGCTATTAATAATTCAGGTATCCATATTGAAAACTTTTGTCTGAAAAATTAAAAAAAATATATATTAGGTTGCCCTTTACAACTATATTATCGCTATTAACAATTTAAATATTTATATTGACAACTTTTGCTTGAGAAATTAAAAACAAATTATTAGGCCGCTATAGTAAAGGTCACCGGTCGCCGTCACGGAGTTCCGGTGGCCGACAAGGGAGTTGAGATTTTTTATTTTTTTAAAAAATAAGCGTAGTTATGTAATTTCTTAAATTTTGCAACATTTCAAAATTTCAAATTAATAATTCCTTGGGAATTATTGAAACTCAATATACTTATTAGTCTTTTAGTTTTGATAGTATTTTTCCTTCTTTTTCCCATATATTGTTGTATGTGCTGTATCAGAAATAGGTTTGTACATGTTCATATATTGCAGAAAATAACCAGTTTTAGGGTTGGTTAATTCAAAATGTTGATGAGGAACTTGATTGGAAGGACGAATAATAATTTGTTAAAAATAAGTGGATATATTCTTTCACTGTTCACATATATTCCATCTTACAGTTGTTTTGATTATCAAAGAGAAGCCTATAGATGATTTGAATTCAGATACAATATTCTAAACTTCTAGCTTCTTATTCAAACCTTATCTTTGCGTCATCTCTCCAACAGTCTTTGCTACTCATTCTTTTGATTAAAAAAATATCAATCTATATTATTTAGGAAAAAATGGGGAAAATCTCCCATTGGAAAAAAAAAATTATTAGCTATCACAAGAATATTTGTATAAGAGGCATTCCTATTCGAGATACGATCATATATTAAATGTGATACCAATCTCAACAAGGATTTATATCATGGTTCACCACATTGTGATATTTTATCCCTTTTTATTAGACCCAACCCCTTATAGTCTCCTTTAGAAATTTTATGAGTAAGAAAAATTTGATAAATTTTTATACATGGAAAGTACCGGTACGTACTTTGAAAATTTTGCACATACATAATATTGATATTCAGACTTGAGTCTTCTCACCAAAATTTTTAACGGGGGATTTTCTCTATTATTTAAAAATTTCTATTTTTATTAAAATTACTATATATATATATAAAGAAAATGGCTGGCATGCATAAGTGGCTTTTTTATTGTCGTACAAAAAATTGGACATATGATAATCAGGGTGTTATTTTTACTTGAAACCCAAGCTATCACTACATATGGATTTGAATTTAATAAAAGGCAAATTTAATTAAAATTCAGTAGTGTAGGTGAGTAAGAGTTCATCCCATATGATCGTTTGTAATTTACAAAAAAAAAAAAAAAAATTAAATAGCGCATTTGTTTTGCGCAATATGAAGTATCCATTTAATTGCAAATGAATAACAAAACGATGAATCTCAGTACCTCTCACTTAATCTACGTATTATTAATTAAATCCAAATTATAAAAATTTAAGATTTTTAGTTTCGTTTTAGGATTAATCATCCTTTTATAGGTGGATAAATCAAACATCATTTACTTACAAAAGGTCTATGTCCTAGGGTTTCCTTTTAGGATTAGCATAAGTATTTGCAACAACGTCCTTTTATTCCACATCAATGTCAATGTTATTATATGCTTTTTTAAAGAGTTAATGTACCATCGATCCCCTAAATTTATTATTATCACATACACAATATATATACATGTAATTGATCATATCTCTATATAACAAAAAATGCTACTATATATATATATATCCATGACTTGCAAGTAATATGACTTTCTATGATTCTAATTTATTAGATACATATATACAAGTTACGAAGAATCCTTTTGAACAAAAAATCTAAATTCTATCATATAAGTTAATTAAGGAGAAATTACATTAACCTTGAAAATCAAAACATTGAAATGAAAGAAGAAGTTCAAATATTAATGATAAAAATTTTATCTTTGTACATTATTTAAACACAATAAAATTTAGCCCGAATTGGATTCTCTAATTAAGTAGGATTAAAGTCCATTTTATCCTGGAAGTTTTCCAAAAAGAGCAACTTTTCTCTATAAGTTTTTGTTTAGGTGTAATGTTGCCCCAGGAATGTCAAAAGTGGAGCAATGTTACTCTAGCCATTAGCAACCGTTAATTTTGACAATTACCTTAACTAATATTGCACATTCAGCACAATCACCTCATCAGCCAGATCACCTCTTCCCTTCCTCCTCCCCAACATCAGCTCCCTCTTCTTCCTTCTTCTTCAGTTGGCCTCAACAACCCAGAAATCAAATCATATTTCTTAAAAAAAAAAATCAAAGAATAATTGAAAACCATAAATCGGAGGAAGATGATGGAACCAACAAAAAGATTAGACTTTTGAAGATTAAACCCAACCAATCTCGACTGAACATCAATGGTTTCAGAGTCAACCTCACACATCACAAATTGAAGATGTTGAATCAACAAGTAGGAGCTAAAATTCATAACTACAAATTCATATAAAATTCAAACAAAAAAATCCCAGTTAGCAAAAAAATCTCAAAAATAAAAAATCCCAGAAGAGGAGAGAGAAGTCATACAAGAGGAATGAAGAAGCTAGTTGATGGAGGTGGATCTTCGACAGTGAATCTTTGACACAAAAAACATTGGAGCAGAAGGTCGTCATTGGAGGTGGATGTTTGATGGAGCTCTCGTAGTCTACTACACGGTCATTGGAATGAAGAACCAGAAAAGAGAAGGTTGGTGGCGGATGGGAGCAAAGTCAGATCTACAACTTAAGAGTGGCTGGAAGAAAAGACCATCGAGAGAGGAAGAAGAAACCTCCATTGAGAGATATCCACAAAGGATATGCACTTTTTCACCTCCTTTCCGACCTCCTCACTGTTTCCTTACCCCGCCCACAGCCACCGTCGTTAGTTCTCATCGGTAGGTGCATGGAGAATGGAGATCAGTGATGGCAAAATAAGGGATTGAGATTAGGGATGGAAATAGGTTAAGCCAATCTAGGCTTTACTTAAATAGGCCTGGGCCTGTAACAGAGATTTAAAGCCTGAGCTTAGGCCTGAGCCTACATGTTGGCTTTTTTTTAGGCATGAGTCTGGGCCTTCAAAAGGCCTGAAGCCTGTTTAAAGGCCTACTTAAAATGTATGCCTTTAAAACATATGCATCCAAATTCATATATAACCCTTCACGCTTATTTACAATCCTACATTATATCTTAAAAGCTTAACGTCCATTCTCATTGTGATATTAGGGCTTACTAAGAAAAAGAAAAGAATGTCTAGTGACAACAATTGTTTGAGCAAATAGGAATAAAAAAAACTAATTGTCTATTGACTAATGAGATATATTTTTTAAAATCGACAAACTATAACAAGCAACATATAAAACTAGAATTTACTTCTTTTACTCTTCCCACATAAATTACACAAAATCCTCTTACTAAGATTATAATATTTCATTTGACATTAAAATAAACTCATAGTAATTATTATATTTTAGTGGATGAGCAATTCAGGGGAGAGTGAATGAGTTAGCGTCACCATCTCAAGCTTAAAAGGGGGTTTATGAAATGGGAAACATGAAATCAAGGGTTAGTGACTGCGATTCATATAGAAAGTGGGGTTCTTTATGCTAATCAATTTGATGGATATATACCAATGGCGTCCGGTAGATATCAAAGAAAGGGGAGGGAGAGGGTCAAAGATGGAGAGAAGAAGGGAGTCAGAACAATTTTCAGAAGCTGAGTTGGATGATGAGGTGTTGGTGAGGTGACATTTTAAATGCCAAATGGGAGTGACACGTGTTTTTAATAGTCAAAAGTAATGGTAACATATAGCTGGGGCAATATTACTTCATTTTGACACTTCCGAGGTAACATTGCAACAACAAAAATTTCTGAGGCAAAATTGCTCTTTTTGGAAAACTTTCAGAACAAAAATGAACCTTCACCCAATTAATTAATTACAAAAATTTGCTTCTTCAGCATATATATAGTTTAAGACATATAAATATATTTAAATTTTATATTTATACTCCCTCCGATCCTAATTATAAGACAAATTTGATTTTTTTGGAGAAATTAAGGAAACTAATTAAATTACTTTAAAGTATTTATATTTTAATTTTTTCTCCAAACTAATTAGTTTGACTAATAAACTAATATATAATCTAAGGATACATAACATATGATATGATTAAGTAACTTATTTAATTTCCTTAATTTCTCCCAAAAAAGTCAATTTTATCTTATATTTAGGATCGGAGCTAGTATATAATTATTCGTGTTTATTCATCATTGTTTTTAGACGTGCAGGGTACAAACTTTGTTGTATTATTCTTTTATATAATAATGAAGGCAATGGAGAGAGTATCTCTCTATATATGTATGTGGCAAGTGTTAGAGCACTGATTTGTGGCTATCCCGACTTTTCATCAATAACAAGAATAAATGAGGAAAAACACTTTAACACCTTTTTGACAATGTGACATTTCGTTTCAAATCTTCTTTCTTCATTCCAAATATATATACGGTCCAATTTAAACCAGAATTTGATGAGGTTGATCAAGTGTAAGAGTGTGTGTGTGAAATAAGAATATAAGAACAAAAAGAAAATAGGTTGGAAGGAGGAATGATCTTAACCTTGAATTTTTTCATAGTGACAATAATGAAAGGCTTAATTTGGATTTCCTATAGTAGCTTCACTTGAATTAAAGTAACAGTGAATATACAACTGAGTAATAAATATGCTACTACCTCGTGTCTTTAATATGAGACATAATTGACTTTTTTTAGATAGATTAAGAAAGTTAAATAAATTACTTTAAAGTATTTATATTTATTATTTTTCCCCAAACTAACTTATTTGTGAACTAATATATAATCTAACGATATACAACATATGCTATGATTAAGTAATTTATTTAGTTTCCTTGATCTCTCTGAAAAAGTCAACTATGTCTTATATTAAATACTAGAAAGAGTATGTAAGTAACTAGTTAATCCCCTTATTATCATATTAACGTTTGTAAAAGTGACTTTCATCTCAATTGACTTTTGCAAACTAAAATTGAGGTAAAAGTTAATTAATGCAATATAATTTATGTTTCAATATGTTTTTATAAAAAGTCAACTTAATATAAATATGTTTAAATGATATATTGAAAAGTAAGTTCAAATTAAAAAAAAAAAAGCCAAAATTCACAAAAAGTTGCTTTAACCTTAACATAACTTATGAAAAAAATTATCTCATTTATTTCTGCCACTATTTCAAAAATGCATTTTTTTTATCATCTATAGCTGTTTTTGGTCTCAACTATAGTTTGATGTTTTTCTAATCAAAGCATGTAGCTATCTTGGTCTCAATACTCTTATAGTATGAGCTTTCTCGACATTATTCCAAACATGCTCTAGACTAGAATGTGGATATGGGAAAACGGGCCGACCTTGATAGCTCAGGTCTAAAAGCCCGTTTAGCTTAAAATACTATTGATATGAGGTACGACCCTCCATTTATACGAGTTTAAATGGGCTCGCACTACTACAAATTTTTCTATATTTGACCCCCCATACTTAACGATTTTCATGAAATTGTTAAATATGCAGAGGCGGAGTTTCTGGAATGACATATATAACGGTTTTTTAAGACAACTATTAATTATATAAGAAAATATTTAACTATTTTATAGTTCAACCTTTATATACTAGTTTGATTTTTTTTTTGGAAAAAATGGTATTTTTTATTTGACGGTTGTTTGCGAAAAACCGTCAAATATAATAAACTTAAGGGTTCTTTAATGACAATTAAGTTTACTTTTTTAAAAGTACCTCCTAGACCTATTTTTGTTTGACATTTGAAACTTACAAGTTATAGAGAGCTCACTTCTACAACTCTAACAACTCAATTCTGGCTCCTCCTCCACCATTTCGCTCTCCTCCATCGCTCCCTCGATGGTTTTGCTCCATTCTCCTCTACCGTAGCTCTCCTTCATTGTTCACCATTCATGGGTTTTGGAGTTTTTCTGGGTTCATGGGTCTCCTACAAGTGTCGTCTGAGTTGGTTTCTTCTTCTAAGGTTCGTGGGTTCGGTGTTTGAGCTCTTCTCTTCTTGTTAAAGGTGAGTTCAGTTGAGTTTCTCCTATTAGTGGCTTTTTAGCTCATTTTTTCAATATTGATTTGGGTAAAGAGTATGTAAAGATTGTTTTTTTGAGTAATTTTGTATGTGGATAGGGTTTTCCAAAGATATTAGAATCATTAGGGGATAAATTTGAGCTCCTGATAAATTGGGGCTTAGCAGTCCACTTAATTTAGGCTTATTCCCAAGCCTCCAATCCCAAAATTCGGGGTATTACATCAACCCTTGTCCAAATGTCTTTCCTTCATACCCAAACACCGAAAGGCCAATATCACATGCATCTTTCAAGTATTTGGTAAAATCACCTATGAGGCAGTGAGCTTATCATAAGGTTTTGAAAGACTAAATGATAAGAAAAAATTATGAAATTTTACAGGATGAAAGCAGACATCCTAAGCTTTAATTTGATAGGTCATATGAATCAATTAGAGCTATACACAAAAAGATATGAATTTTTAAAGTCAGCACAGAAAAACTGTGAAATTTCTGGAACAATATGCAAAGATTGAAATTCTGGGAATTTTTTGATTCCAGAAAGAAAAATTCAATATTTTTCCTTGAAACTAGACTCAATAAGGGTTCTATAGGCTTTGGAATCACCTCATTTTGATTTTTCTAGAATTAGTTATGATTTTTCAAAGTTTGGGCAGAAAAACTGTCATAAAATCCGAAAATGGGATTTATGATATCAGCATAATAAAACATGACATCATCCTAATGTTAAAACACTTTTTATTCATCTTCCTTCCTCCAAACCGACGCCATATTCAGCTGAATGAGAGAGAGAACGTTTGAGATGTCTAGAGTGAGAAAGAGGAAGAAATCTCACAAGGTAAGCCGATTTCTCCGACGATCTAGCTCCTAACGTGTATAACTCCGATCCTAAGCTACTCCTTTATGTTCTTTAAGGCTTGGAACCTCAGTTTTCATGGTTAAGGAGGTTAGGGTTTCATCAAAGAAGAGGAAAAGCCAGAGGGAGCTTGAGGTAACTTCCAAACCTTCGTGTATTGACTATTCTAGCTGCTGTGGGCAATTTAATCGGTGAAATTTCGCCGGATTGCCATTGGTTGTAAAAATGGAAAATGGGTTTTCCTAGGGGTTATGCTGCCCAAATTGATACTAAATGGTAGTTGTAACCTAATGGAATAGTCAATAAAGTGGTTAGGAGTAGAAATGAACGTGTTTAAGGAGCCGAAACCGAAAAACCCCAATTTCCCCCTTAAAATCCATATATTTCGGTCAGGGGTCTAAATGGGTCTTAGAGTTGGATTTTCAATGATTTGATGGTTCCATTGGATTCAGGAGGGAAAATTAGGTGGGGTTACAGTTGGGCACTTTTTCGGAAAAGGCCGAGAAAGCATAATTACGAAAATGCCCCTAAAACACTGAAATAAGGGCTGCCAAGGGCAATTTCATCTTTTGGAAGTGAATTTGGTAATTCCGAGTCCGGAAATGGATTCCTTGGGCGAAAATATGTCAGGATAGCCCAGGTTAGAATTTCGATAACAGTATAGCCGGACCGGGTCCCCGGGGGTATTTTAGTAATTTTTTAGATAGACTCATATAACCCCTAAAAACACTATGGAAGTGTCTGAACGATACATTTGACATTGTAGGATCGAATATGGAGCCCCGAGCTGTTGGCACGCATTACGAGGCACACGTTTCGAGGCGAAAAAGGGTTAAGGTAGGGGACTTACCTTTCTTGCATTTATTTGATATATTTGCTTGTGTAGTGATGTATGTGATTGCTTTACTTGATTGTGTAGAGCATATTTGAATAAATGAAGCTCTGTTTCTGTTTTCGCTGTGGCCATAGTCTTGTTGTATGAAACATTGAGCATACAGAAATGTCATTATGGGGCATACATCTAGATAAAGCTAACATGTCATACACATAACATCAATCATGCATGCATAATGGTATCTGTTTTCTACTGAGATTCTCTCGAATCTCACCCTCCCTTACCAACAATTTAGACAGGAGACGACAGAAGATATGTAAACAACAATGCAGAGTACCATATGAGAGGATTGCAGTGGCGGAATGAAGTCAGGAATATGTCTCCATTTCACTGGGGTGAATTTAGACACCCAAGTAGCCCTGTATGGCTACATTGATGGTAATGATCATGTACGAACCCCTATGGGGAATTTATGTAATCATGCACATATTATCAATATAATTATGCTATTCCTGTGTTGCCTACCGAACCGCATATCGTTTTCCGCAAATACTCTGATAAAGGTGAAATAAAGATAAGGGCATGACAGTTGATGGGAAAGAAAGTTATTGCTATCTCAGACCAAGAGTGGGAGCAAGCACACCTATATGTACTTCACAACTTTGAAGAGGTTGACAAGTATGTAGGTATTCATATAGATAAGTTTAGGAGGGAAAACCCCAATAGAGTACAAAGTTAGTATGCCAAAGAATATAATAAATAATTCATAGTATGGTTGAAGCAGCACGTGGATGACAAGCACAATGTTGAACATAATTCAGTTCTAGAGAAAGTAAAGCTCTTAGCACATGGTCCGAACAAACATGTGCTTTCTTTCTTAAGCTACGTCATCAATGGATACACCTTCTACACTAAAGAGCATGATGCACAAAGAAAAATGCAAAATAATGGGGTAATTATTATTTCTAACACCATGCATAGATCATAATCTTATATATGCTAATGGCGTGGTTGAGCATATTTGGGAGTTGGATTAGGTAGGATTTCATGTTTCAGTTTTCGGGTACAAGTGGGTTAACAATAATAATGCTTTGAAAGTGAATGAGTTAGGGTTGATACAATTGCATTTGAACAAACACATGTATAAAGAAGAGCCTTGGCTTCTCAAGCTAAACGAGTGTTTTATGTTCTTGATTATTCTACTAATAAAGAATGGTCCATTGGTTTATTATCAAATAAAATAAATGAGGGTGCAAGAGGTAAATTCAGTGAAGATGATCATTTCCAAGGGTCATCACTTGAAACAAAATTCAATGAGGATAATGCTTTGTACGTTAGGCATGACCACAATGACGGAATTTGGATATCAAAGAGTTGGAAGTTGCTGCGGAAATTTAAGAAAACAATTGTTACTAAAAAGAGCATTAAAATTACTAAGACTAGGAAAAGAAAAGGGGACACTTGTTCATATGTATATTTCCTTACCTTTGATATATTCATAATTGTATAGATAGAATTCGATGATTTATTCTAATTTGTTTGCACTCTTTGGTTGGAATTGGTTATTTTGTATATATTTGGATACATCCAGCTAGAACTAAATCTGTTTGGGTATTTGGAGGATATATATATTTTGTTTCTATAGGTTATTTTGTAAGGGGTTAATCGAAAGTGAGCCCCCCAATTTTTTTTAAGAAAATGTCACACATACTTAATGGTTATTCGCCAATAACCTTCAAATAATCTACATATATAATGGTTTTTCCATATAACATAAACCCATTCCTCCAGTGATAAATACTTTATCGTTCATCATTTTAACTATTAAGTATTTTACAAAATATATCATAGTTATTGTTAAAAAAACTGTTAAATATAAACAACTATATTTAACAGTAGTCATTGTCTTACAATCTTTAAATATAGAGGCCTATACATAACGGTTGTATTTGAAAAACCATAAAATATAATGCCCAATATATAACGATTAAAAACTATTATATATAAATATTTAACATTTGGATATTTAATGGTTGAATATCGGAAAAAAAAAGGGGAAAATTCCAAAAAACTACATTGGAAATATCAAAAGGACAATTCAGTACATTGAAAATGAAAAAAGACAGATCAGGCGGTGTCAGACGGGCAGAGGAATTTGGGATTTTGAAATCTCAGCCAAATGACGAAAATGCCCTTCAGCCCTCCATCCCTCACTTCAGAATAACAACATGATCCTTGTAATTAACAACTCCGGATTCGTCATTAACAACTTCAATTCTTCTTTTACAATTCACAACACTACAAAAAAAACGTGATTTAGTAGCGGTTAAAAATAGGTATTCGTAGCGGTTCTAACCGCTACAAACTATATTAGTAGCGGTTAGAAAAACCGCTACTAAATCGTACGTTGCAAGCGGTTTTGTAGCGGTTATATAAAACCGCTACTCAATCAAAAATAACCGCTACTAAGTTTGTAGCGGTTAATAGTAACCGCTACAAAATCAAAAGATATTTGTAGCGGTTATATAACCGCTACAAATATGAAAAATTTTATTTAGAGTGAATTTTTTTTTTGTAGCGGTTAAAAAACCGCTACAAATATATAAAAATGAAAATTTGTTAAAAATGACTTTTTTTATTTGTAGCGGTTAAGAAACCGCTACCAAATTTGAATTTCATGAAATTAGTAGCGGTTCTTAGAACCGCTACTAATTTCATGAAATTCAAATTTACCGCCAAAAAATTTAAATTTACCTTTAAAAAGGCGCGTTATTTAGTAGCGGTTTAATAACCGCTACAAATATTTAAAATTTTTTTTAAATATATACGTTAATTTTTTTCTTTTTTTTCAATATTATATTAAATAGTTTAATTTGTTATTATTTTATTTGTTTCAATTAGTTTATTATTTAATAGTTTAACTTATTAATAAATTAAAAAGAAAAAATGTAATTGAATATGATTAGTATAAAATTATATTAATAATATTATTAACGATAGTTAGGTAATAAGGAATTATTATGTTTTATAATATCATGTAATTATATCTGAAAAATAGATGAAAATGAGATAGAGTTAAGATATATGTAGAAAAAAAGATGTTTAGAATAAATTTTATAGAAAGGAAAGAAGTATTCTAAAAGAAATTGAAAATCTTGTTACCATATTTGATCGTATTATTCAGCTCCTCAACTCATAAGAAAGAAGTTGTAAATGAGAGGAAATGAAAGAAGGGTAAGGTGAAAAGAAATTGGGGGTGTTTGAAATGAGTTGTGATAAGGGTATTTATAGGGATTTACGTATTATTTGTAGCGGTTAATGTAGCGGTTAATGTAGCGGTTACTAATTAATAGCGGTTATTTATATTTTTGTAGCGGTTTAATTATTTGTAGCGGTTATTTGTTTTTTTGTAGCGGTTTAATAACCGCTACAAATATTATATTAATTTTTTTTTTAAATTTTTTTTTTACATTTTATTTTAACATAAATTTTTTGGATTTTTTGTAATGAAAAATTTTTTACACTTGAATTCTACAAATATTATTTTAATTTTTTTTTACATTTTATTTTAACACAAATTTTTTGCATTTTTTGTAAAGACGAATTTTTTACAATTGAATTTGATCACTCATCGTCGCCATCCCTACAGAAATTTTGTAGAAAAATTATTATTATTGATGTATTATTAAATTTAAAAAATTTAATTGAAATGACGTGGACTTGAAAAAACTCACCGCAGTAGAGGTAAATTGTCATCGCCTTCAGGGAAGTAGTTTTCAAAATCAGCTGGCTGAAATGGCTCACTCTCGTAGGCGATGTTATCGCCTTCACCCATGTCGTAAAGGTCTCTTGGCTTTAAATGAACGACCATGTGCCAATCCCTATGCCGCTCGTCCTCGACATAATAAACCTGATGTGCCTCTGAAGCTAGAATATACGGCTCATCATCTTGAGAAATACCAGTATGAATCGGGCGTGAGAAATTGACTGATGTGATCCCTAGGTCGTCAGTTGTCAGTCCCCGAGAAGTAGTGGTATTTGCCCACAAACACTTGAACAGCGTCACGGTGAAACGGCCTTGATAATTAAGCTCGACCACATCAAGAAGCTTGCCATAGTAAGGGACGCCTCCGAACTGCATGTTGGCGTCACTGCTGCTCGCATAACTCCTTGTCCCAAATGTGCCATAAACACCTGAATTCTGTGTTTGCAATCCCTGATCCCGTGAAACCGTGCAAAACTTAAAACCATTGACATTGTATGCTGTAAACCGTTTTGCATGATCAAGAGGGCCGATTGCGAGAGCTCTGAAATCCGGTGAGTGTGGGTTGTGGTCATTTAGTATTCTGCGAGCAAACCAGCCCGGGAATTCTCTGTGGACCCTCCTATCAACTTCCGAGGATGTCTGTGTACGGATCCTGAGCTGACGCTTGACATGACTTCTGAATTCCCTGCAATTAATAATGGAAAGGCGTTAGTGAAATGAAAGTGAGAAATGTTACGAAAGATATAGATCGAATAACATACATGTGAGTGTACAATTCTTACCGTATGAAAGGCTCAACTTGAGTGCAATTAATCAAGACATGTCTATGTGCTTGGAACTTCTCAGTTGCCGTTAGTTTGAAGTTCTCAGTTGCTCCAACTGGTTTACCAACACGAGGGATAAATTCTCCTGATGTCGGCGCAGGTTCAGGACAATCGTCAACACGAGGCGGGCGGTTGAAAGCCGTCTCAAGATCATCAAAGTACCTTGAGCAAAAATATAACACCTCATCCCCTATATAGCCTTCAGCTATACAACCTTCTGGCCACGCCTTATTCCTCACGTAAGATTTTAATTTCCCAAGGAACCTACGAAGTACATAAGAGAAAATTGATATAAAATGATGAAAAGGACGACGAGCAAACATTAAATACAGACAATAAATGAAAGCACATATATAAAATGAGTACCTCTCAATCGGATACATCCAACGATATTGTACTGGTCCAGCGAGCTTTGTTTCATGAACGAGGTGGACTGTGAGGTGAACCATCACAGTAAAAAAGGACGGAGGAAAGATCATCTCCAAGTGACAAAGCGTAAGAATGATTTTCGACTGCAGCTGATCGAGCTCCTCAACGATCAAAACCTTAGAACACAACTTCCGAAAGAAAGAACAAAGTTCCACCAAAACGATGGAAACATCGGGAGGAAGTGTATTCTTTATAGCCAGAGGGAGTAACTGCTGCATAAGAACATGTGAGTCGTGACTCTTCAGGCCAGCAACCTTTCGAGCCTGCAAGTCGACACATCGAGAAATATTGCTTGAATACCCATCAGGAACTTTTAATTTCTTCAAGGTCGCGAGGAACACATCCTTGTTCGGTTTTGTGAGGGTAAACTTTGCCGGTGTAAATCTGTCATTCTCATCTGGCCAAGCGTCTTCACGAACTCCCATGTCGCGTAAATCTTTCCTAGCTTGAAGGTGATCTTTTGTCTTGCCGGGTTCGTTAAGCAGCGTATACAGCACATTGTCGCAAACATTCTTTTCAATGTGCATTACATCAAGACTGTGGCGAAGTAAATTAGATCTCCAATACGGAAGCGTGAAGAAGATACTTATCTTCTTCCACTGCTGAGGCGCCGAAGTCCTGCGCGTCTTTTGGCGAGTTTGTGCTGAACCGTCGCTTTTTCCAAACTCGACGTCAACATGCTCAAGCTGCTGTAAGATATCTGTACCGGACAAATCCTGTGGTGGTCCTCTTTTCTCTGGTTTCCCATTGAAGCGATTCCGTTGCAATCTGAACTTATGCATTCCATCGAGAAACCTCCGATGCCCCATAAAGCACCACTTTCGGCTGTAGGGAAGGCGCAGTGCGTCAGAGTCGAAATTGCAAGCCGGGCACGCCGACCCAGTGTGCACGTTCCAACCAGATAATGTGCCAAGGCCAGGAAAGTCACTGATCGTCCACATCAAGGCTGCACGCATGTTGAACAAAGTCTTGCTGTGAGCGTCGTACGTCTCCAAGCCGACATTCCACAGGTCAAGCAATTCCGCAATAAGCGGTTGGAGATACACATCGATGTCATTGCCCGGTGCCTTTTTGCCTGGAATGATCATAGACATAATGAAAGAGCTTTGTTTCATACACATCCAGGGGGGTAAGTTGTAGGGAACTAAGACTACCGGCCAAATGCTGTAACTTGTGCTAAGATTCCCGAAAGGATTGAAACCGTCGGTCGCCAACGCAAGCCGGACATTTCTGGGGTCAGTCGCAAAATCTGGAAAGTCGTTGTCAAACGTTTTCCAAGCAGCTGCATCCCGCGGATGTCTTAATTTACCGTCTTCGTTTTTATCAACGGCATGCCACCTCATGTGCTCAGCAGTTTTAGACGACATAAATAATCTTTATAGACGAGGTTTCAAAGGGAAGTACCTGAGAATCTTTGCAGGTTTCTTCTTCTGCTTTTTCCCCTTCCGAATTGTCTTGTACCTCGATGTGTGACATCTCTTACACGTCTCCCTGCTGGAATCGTCTCCCCAATACAGCATACAATCATTTGGGCACGCATCAATCTTTTGATAATTCAACCCCAACCTGTTGATGATCTTCTTGGCCTCGTAGAAGGTTGTGGGAATCTCGGCGTCGGGGAATGCATCTTGTAATAAGTCGAGCAACATCGACATTCCCTTATCCGTGATCCCACACAAGCACTTGATATGATACAATTTGATCAAGAAAGATAATTTAGAATATTTGCGACAACCTTGATATAAAGGACGATCTGCCTCATCCATCAAGCTGAAAAAATCCCGAGCTGCTTCATTCCCCATAAAAGCCGGCTCAGAGCCGTGCACTTCTTCGTTGAAGTTGTCGCCTTGAAATCCAAACGCATCACGCACAGCATCATTCACAGGATCATCTTCATCTACTTGAACGCCTACTTGAGAACTTCGAGGAAGAGCCTCGTCATATCTAACGCCGGCTTTCTCACCGTGAACTGCCCAGAACGTATAGTCCTCAGGGAAAGGCTTCACAAGCAAATGTTCCTTCACAACATTTCGTGGATGCCACTTCTTGAACTTGCATTTCCGACACGGACAGACGATCTTGCCGTTACAGCTGGCGTGAGTGAATGCGAAATCTAAGAAACTGTTTAATCCGTACAAATATTCAGGAGAATTGCGCGGCAACCTTATCCATGATTTATCCATAGCTACAAGTGAGAGAGAAGAAAGTATAGAGAAGAAGATGAGTGAGAAGATAATTACGAATGCCTAGAACCTTATATTCTGAAAATCCAACGTTTATCATTTTGTAGCGGTTATTCAACCGCTACACCAACCGCTACAGAAATTCCAACGTTTATAATTTTGTAGCGGTTACATATATAAAACCGCTACTAATATTCAAGCCGTTAATTGGTGGGAAATTCAAAATGTACTTGTTGAGTATTAGTAGCGGTTATATATATAAAACCGCTACTAATGTTCAACGAATTAGTAGCGGTTATTTATATTAAACCGCTACTAATATTAAAGCCGTTGGACATTAAATATAAAAATAATTTTCTAATTTGTAGCGGTTATACATAAGGTAACCGCTACAAATGTGCACAAAGGCGGCAAATTTCAAAATTCAAATGATTTGAGTGTTTGTAGCGGTTCTTAGTAAATAACCGCTACAAAGATATATATTTGTTTGTAGCGGTTATATGTTAAAAACCGCTACAAATATACATTTATAAATTATTTATAAATGTATATATAATTTATTTTTTTTAAAATATATTAAAAAAAAATAAATTAGATATATATTTAATTTATAAAATTATTATATATTTGTAGCGGTTATGTACTAATAACCGCTACAAATATATACATTTGTAGCGGTTTTACCCAAAAACCGCTACAAATATATCCATTTGTAGCGGTTTTAACCTAAAACCGCTACAAATATATATATAT
The DNA here is from genome assembly GCA_963242795.1 of Inga leiocalycina. Classification (NCBI taxonomy): domain Eukaryota; kingdom Viridiplantae; phylum Streptophyta; class Magnoliopsida; order Fabales; family Fabaceae; genus Inga; species Inga leiocalycina. The sequence continues at coordinate 15,353,859 of OY725332.1, forward strand.
AATTTTTTTTTTAAATTTAGATTTAAATCATTTATAAATTATTTCAACGCGATATAATAATATAAATATAATTATATAAAACACAATAAGAAAATTCTTAAATAAAATCTCATAAATATTTACAAATGTTTAAAAGAAAAGAAAATGTCCTAAACTAAGCAGCTGGGGGCTGATCCTCTGGTGCTCCCTCAGGTGGGGCTCCCGCAGATGCCGCTGGATCGGGCCGCTGCGTAGACTGAACCGCACCATCCTCATCAGCAGGAGGAGGAGCTGTAGGAGGAGGAGTCGTGCCCGGGACGACGTAGTGAGGGACAGGAGGGACCGCTGGATGCTGCTCGTCCGGGAACAGCCGACCCCATGCTCCCTCGAGCATAGTGTTCGCGATCTCACGCCACTGCGTCTGCTGCGCGTATATAGCGTCTGCGTGGATCTGCAGCAGCTGCTGCTGCTGCACCTGCATCTGCTGCATCTGCTGCGCCATCTGCTGCTGCAAATCTGACCGCAGCTGGTCAATCGACTCGTCCCTCCGACGTCTGACCCCTCTAGAGCTGCCAGCCTCAGACGCGGCGCTCCTGCCGTAGATCATGCTGGGTCTGGCGCCTATCCCCATCCCCCGCACTCGTCCGGGGTGCTCAGGCTGACTAAGGCCCGCCTTCAGAGGAGCCGTCGGGTCCACTGACCCCTGTGACTCCTCAGGCTGGGTCTGTCGCAGCTCAGCCTGCGACTGCTGCATCCGCTCCTGCCATTTTATGAAACAATTAATAATTACAATTTTTCATTATTAACTTGGTATTATAAAAAATATAATATTAAATTAACTTACAATCGCCGCCTCTGCCTGCTGAGAGGTCGCAGTCCCGTCACGGTGTCTGTGTGTGATGGCGTACAGCTCCGCATAGTCCGTCTGACGGTTCTCCTGCTGTGCCCTCGTCTCCTGAAACAATTACAAAACAATAATTAGTGTTATGAATTAATCAGCTAAAAGTAAGTGAAGTACTTGAAAAGTTACCAGCTCGCTGTAGGTCACAGCAAAGGTCTTCGATCCTGCTGTGTGGTGGATCGTCTGCTGCGCCCGGTTCGCGGCGTTCCTCCGAGCAAGCTCCTGGAAAAAAAAATTAAATGTATTATAATTTAAAATTAAATACAAAATAAATTGATATTATAATTTAATATTTAACAATTACAAAATTATATATCAAAAATCTAATAAATACATTACCTGCGCCTCAGGGCTCCTCCTGAACTGGACGAAACGCGCCCAGTCGTTCGGCGGCACGCCGTCCGGTACGCTCTCCTGCAGCTGCTCCAGAGGCATCGTCCCGTCCCCATCCACACTGTGGAAGAGACGGTTCCTCCTGTTCCTCCAGGCGTCGCCTATCTTCACGAGGGCGTACCTCTTCCGGTTGGCCCGGACGGCAAACCGCAGCTGAAAAAAATACATTTAAATATCAATAATACTAAAAATCATAATTTAAAAAAGATAATTAAATAGAATTAATTAAAAAAATATTAATTGAATAGTTTTAATTACCTGAATCACCTCCTCCCAAGCCTGATCCTTCGGCCCCTTCGGAATGTGCCTCCATGTCGGGAAGTGAACGGGGAACCGCATCCAATTCGATCCCAGATCGCTCAGGAAGCGGTTGAGCAGGTGACCCCCATTGTGGATCGGCTGGTCAGTGCCCTCGTTCCACGGCACTACAACTCGCAGGGACCGGTCCATGCTGTTCAGACCGGCCACATCCAGCCTCCTCGTCGACACGTTCCCCTGCTCATCTGCACAGTTGACCGCACGTTAGATAAATTATAATTCAAAGTTAAAAAGTTAAAAAATTAAAAAATTAAATAATTTACCTTCGACCTGCACCTCAAACCCAGTGGACCGCGAAGACGACCCTCGTGGGTTGTTCTGCTCCCGAGCCTCTTCCTCATCGAGGAACTGCTCCATCTCCCTGAACCCACTAATCGGGATCTCGAACTCCTCCTCGTTGAGGAAGTCCTCAACGCTAATCTCTGGCACCTCCACCTCAGGCACCTCAGCTGCGGTCGTCGCCTGTGGGATCGTATGTGGATCCTGTGGGGGGATGGGCTGAGATGCCTCGGTAGCCCTGCCTGCGCGCTGCCCCCTCCCTCTGCCCCCTGCCTGGCTGCTGCCACCCCGTAAAGTCGGTCTGGGGGGCATAGGGGCCTTCCCCTTATCCTGTCCTGAAGCCATATCAACTGTACAAATTAAAAAAAAAATTAGTCCATTATTCTACACAAATATAATAAAATACAAATATAAATAAAAATACGTGTTATATACGTACCTCAAGTGTAAATACTGCGGAATACTGACCAAAAACTCCTATAGAGCCGTCTGAACGCTCAAATCTCGAAGAAATCACTCAGAGAAACCTCAGGAAACAAAATGAGCAAACGGAGAAATGAAGGAGGTGGGGGGTTTAAATAGGCCAGTAATTAGTAGCGGTTATTAAAAATAACCGCTACCCTAACCGCTACAAATAATTAAATTTGTAGCGGTTCTAAAATAACCGCTACAAATCTTCACAACGTTTGAAATTTTGTAGCGGTTATTGCCCAGAACCGCTACAAATTTGGAGTCTCTTGAAATTCTGTAGCGGTTTTGGGCAAGAACCGCTACAAAATTATGACCTTTGGTATTTTGTAGCGGTTATTGTGCATTAACCGCTACAAAATAACCGCTACAAGTTTTGGCGGGAATTTCACGCCAAATTTGTAGCGGTTTTTTGTAGGAAACCGCTACAAATATTCTTGCCGCTACAAATTTGTAGCGGTTTAGGTAAGAACCGCTACAAATGTCATAATTTGTAGCGGTTTAATATAACCGCTACTAGTCCACCGCTACAAAATACCTTTTTTTTTGTAGTGCAAGTTTCAGGGCCAATAACACCACCGATCTCGCCATTAACAACTTCGGATTCGATATTAACAACTTCATTTTCTTCTTTCGCACTTAACAAGTTTCAGGGCCAATAACAACACCTATATCTTAATTAACAACTCTGGATTCGAAATTAACAACTCCAATTTCTTTTTTCACAAATAACAAGTTCCAGGGCTAATAACACCATCTATCTTGCCATTAACAACTCCGGATTCGCCATTAACAACTCCTATGTTGTTATTCCGACTGAGGGCTGAAGGGCATTTTCGTCATTTGGTCGAGATTTCAAAATCCCAAATTCATCTGCCCGTCTGACACCGCCTGATCTGTCCTTTTCTATTTTCAATGTATTAAATTGTCCTTTTGATATTTCCAATGTAGTTTTTTGGAATTTTCCCAAAAAAAAAACGTCAAATATAAACAAATTTGTAATAGTGTGGGGTTTTCCTCGTTTTACTAGATGCGACTCATATCTAGTAATGATGGAAAATTGACATATCAATTAGATGACTCTATTATAGATAATAGGGTTAAGGTGTAAAAATACCCATGAACTTTTCTCAAAAGTGCATCTAACACCATAAACTTTTTTTAGGTGCAAAAATACCTATGAACTTCTCAAAATAGGGCAAAAATGTCAAACTGTTAATTGGTACAAACGTCCGTTTTGTGGGACCCACAATTTTATTTTTTGAGGTGCAAAAATACCCATGAACTTTTCTAAAAAGTGCACCAAATATCATAAACTTTTGAAAAGTTCATGGGTATTTTTGCACCCAGAAAAAATTTTATGGTGTTGGATGCACTTTTTAGAAAAGTTCATGGGTATTTTTGCACCTCAAAAAATAAAATTGTGGGTCCCACAAAACAGACTTTTGTACCAATTAACGGTTTTATATTTTTGCCCCATTTTGAGAAGTTCATGGGTATTTTTGCACCTAAAAAAAGTTTATGGTGTTGGTTGCACTTTTGAGAAAAGTTCATGGGTATTTTTGCACCTTAACCCTAGATAATATGTATGTATTTTGGATCCAACCTAGCTACTTAGATATTTTTGTCCAAAAAAATAGCATGATAAAAAATTCTTAAAATAAATAGAAATTAAATAAGACAGTTTAAGTAAAATTAGAGAAAAGTTAAACACTCTAATTAATATGTCTCGTTGTCTGCCAATTCAATTAATTTGTTGTATTAAAAAATGCAACTACTGGATTATCTATAATAAACAAACAGGTACATGCAAAGTATGAAGGAGCTGAAGTTTCTTTAAATATACAAACATAGTGATCCAAAATGAGGGCGTGGGTCTCTCCATTTCCCTCCACTAAACTAAAACGACACCATTTACACACATAGGAGGAAGCTGCAAGAACGAAATGACAATAAAAAGGAGAGTGTGAGAGGATGACGTGTCATGCATGGGCCCTTCTCTCTCACTTCCCCAGTTCCCCACCAACCCTTGTTCTTAATATCTTTTATACCCTATGATTTAATCTCTCTCCTTCCCCACCTGTCACCACAATTTTTTTCGCTCGCTTTTATAAAAAGTAAATAGCAATATAATTTTGTCTCTAATTATAAAAAAATATTTTTATTAAAATATTTATTGTACTTTTTATTCCTGTTCTTCTGAAAGAAAAGAAAAATACTTTCTCATTAATAAATGAATCATTTCGGTTAATTTTCTTAAACAAATTCAGGAAAAAAATCATTCCCACCTACTTTTCTTTTAGAACTTTTAATCCATTGAAACATAACTATAGCAACTATTATGAATTCATGATATTTATATTTGATATAGAACAATTAGAATAAAATATTTTTGTTTCATTATTTATATTCTGATATTCAATTTGATAGAGATTTTGATACAAATAATTTTTCATTTTTAACATATTTCATAATAAAGATCAATTTACTCTATCATTTATATAATAGAACCTTTTCGCTTCTAGGATTCTCCATTGCTGCATTTGACTTCTCCGTAGCTTCTCATCTTGAACTTTATTCTGTATAATATTATTTAAGTAGCACATATTATGATATAAAGTTTCTAAATAAAATTAACTTATTTTTTTGATCTTGAGAAAATAGGTAGGTGGGAATGATTTTTTTTTCTGAATTCCTTTAAGAAAGTTAACCGAAATGATTCATTTATTAATGAGAGAGTTTTTTTTTTCTTTCATAAGAACAGGAATAAAAAGTATAATAAATATTGTAATAAAAATATTTTTTTATAATTAGAGACAAAATTATATTGCTATTTACTTTTTATAAAAACGAGTGAAAAAAATTGTGGTGACAAGTGGGGTGGAGAGAGATTAAATGAGAGGGTATAAAAGATATTAAGAATAAGGGTTGGTGGGGAACTGGGGAAGGGAGAGAGGAGGGCCCATGCATGACACGTCATCCACTCACACTCTTCTTTTTATTGTCATTTCATTCGTGCAGCTCCCTCCTGTGTGTGCAAACGATGTCGTTTCACCTTAATAGAGGTAAATGGAGAGAAGATGAAATGGAGAGACCCCGCGCCCCAAAATGGGAGGGACAATGGGTCAAAATTAAGTCTTACCGTCATCCTTATCAACTACAAAAATATAATTAATTATACACTTCAATGCCATACATTCATAATAAGCCAAGAAAGGTAAGCTTGCTATTCAGTTATTAGTCCCTTCGTCCTAATTATAAGATAAAGTTGACTTTTTTGGAGAAATTAAGGAAGCCAATTAAATCACTTTAAAGTATTTATATTTTTAGTATTCTTATATTATATATCAGTTTATTATTTAAATTAATTAGTTTGAAGAAAAAAATAAAAATAAAAATATTCTAAAGTGATTTAATTGACTTCCTTAATTTTTTCAAAAAAGTCAAATTTATCTTATAATTAGGACCGGAGGGAGTATTACCAATATCGATCGAGTTATAGAAAGAAACTTTCTTTTTTTTAATGCGTTAAATATTTATCATAGATGCCAGGCCAAATATAAATTCTAAGAACAAGGCTTGACAAACGTGCACGCATGCAATTAAGTGCTAATCCATTTAGCATAACATGTGGGGGACACCCCGCGCATTCACAATACACACACACACACACCCATCAAGTTCTAGATAAAAAAATTAAAAATTGAGGTGTCTAAGGACATTCAATTTTTTATAAGTTTTACAAAATGTGACTTGTAAATGACATAATTTGGCTCATAAATATAAAAGTTTGATTTGTGAACATAAATTGTTAAATTTGACTTGTAAACATTATTTTTTTGGGGACTTCTCCATATTTAATGTTCTTACCTGGCGTGCAAGATTATGTATATGCATGTATTCATGAAAGTGTCACGATTTTATCTAAAATTCTCTATGGATTTAATTTAGGTTCTTGATTTAATATAGGGAAAATATAGTTTCTGTCTCTAGATTTCTGATCCCCTTAAATCAAGGTTCCTAGTCTTTTCATTAAGGAATTCTAGATTCTTAGATTTTTGGTTAACTTTGGTCAAAGTTCCTAAAGATCATGTATTACTGTGGTAATTTTTTTTTTGATAAAATTATTACTATGGTAATAATGTATCGCTACTAGGACAATGATGTTTGGTAATAGTTGAGACTTTAACCAAACTTGACCATGATTTTAAAAACTAAAAACAATATATTTTCCATTCAATAAAAATATAAAAAAAATAGATAATGTGTTTTATTAAAAAAAAAAAAAAAGCTATGCAAAGTGTTGTTCAAAAAGGGGCTTTATAGGGAAAAGTTAACTAGCATGCGTTTAGTTCTAATACACTGGGACTCCCCTGAGCCTCTAATATAATTGCATTGATATGCCATTCATCACTTGATTTTTTTTTTCTTGCTGTATGCACCTAATATCTTAGACTAGCCTCTTGTCACGAGGAATTCCATGAGCCCGGCCAGACTTATATGGATTCGAGGCATAATAGGACAATTTTTTTATACGGCATTCCTATCACCTAACGTTGTTGCATTCCCAAATTTCAAACTTGAGACTCTTGATTAAGTTAGAACAATATATTCTAGTTAATCTAAGCTTTTGGTGGTTTATCACTTGTGTTTTTTATTTTGATGCTATGCAAACTTTATCTTTTGCCCACCTTTATAATTTGTATGTTCCTTGGATAATTCTTTCTTCTTCTTCTCCTTTTTTATCCCTCTTTTTCTGCACGTAAACTTTGTGTGGCCGCATTGGAATCAGTTCCTTTTTGAACTCTTACTAGTTTGGAATCTTTTAGACTGTGTTTGGAATCCAAAGTAAAGAAGAAAGGAGTGGATATAAATGACATAATTCTTCTATTTGGTTTGAAGATTCTACACATATATACTCATATATTCTCTACTCCAAATTTATCTCCACCTTGTTTATTATGATATGCATGAAAAACAATAATATAACTCAAAATTATTTTTCATTATTTCAATAATACATTTATAAAAGATACTCGTTCTTGTCCTTAATATAAGATATATTTGGCAAGTTTATCTTAATTCTAAATATAAGACATAGTTTTCATATTTTTCAATATTTTTCTAATTTATCTCTATTGGTGCTTTCTCAACCATAATCAAGAAGAAGAGGGAAAGAAGGAATTAAGGAAGATGACTAGGGTGTTTTAGAAAATGCATGCCATCTTAATCAACTTAACTAACTTTAACTTTCTTAATCTAATTAAATTAGGTAAATATGTCTCATATTAAAGACTAGAGGAGTATTAGTTTTGGTTCAAAATATAAGTTACAATTACTTACACATATTGAGAAAATTGGTTAGAGTTAGATTTTTTTTCATTAAATGAATAAAATTTTAATTGTTGTTTCCCTCTCTCTACTTGTTAACTCCTAAAAATTTAATTAGGAGTATTTGTGAAAAAGTGTGAATTTGATGACATAGAGGCAACTTAATTAGATCCTAGAATTTTCAGGAAGATAACTTGAATGGAATAATAGTATGAGGTAGTAATATATTAAGTTTCCATTATTTCTAAAGTTAAGAATATTCTATATTTCCCTGGTAAAAAATAATGCTCTATAGTTAAGAATTTGTCAAGTTTCTTATTCAACTGTTTTAAAATTGACCAAAATAAAAATTCATGATAGCTATATGTTTCTAGTCGTCATTCCAATGAAACGATTTAATATTTTGCGGCAGATCATTTATTTGATCATTTAGATTTTTATCTCTAGTCTTTTTTTGAAGATTTTAATTACATAAAAAATAGGATAAAAATTAAAATCAGTAACCTCTTGGCTGCTTTTTTTTTTTTTTTTACCTTGCAATCTTTTTAGCCTTCAACTCACAAATAATGATTAGTTAAGAATACATATACAACATAAGTGATGAAATATAAGCAATTTAAATGATGTCATTTGTTTTCAGTAGCAGAAAATTAAATCCTCTCTCTCTCTCTCTATATATATATATCTATATATATCAAGCTGACGGGAATTTATTTTCTAACTTTAACACCGTTAATTTTATTAAGAAACAAAAAATACTGACATTAAAATTTTTAATCATCGTAAAATATTCTCAAATGATAAGAAAAATGGTTAGAATAAAAAAATTATTATTTAAGACTAACAATGTTAAGATTGAGAATACAAAAAATATACTTCATAAAATTAAAGGACTAAACTGAAATCTTATATAAAATTTGATCACCAAAGTGTACTTTCCCCTTTTTATTAATGTCATCATCCTCATCATCATCAAATATGAGTGACAGCAAACATGGCTTTAACATCGTGCCAAGCTAGAGGCTTCATTATAATTGGCTATCTCCATCTCCAAGTTAGAGTTTCTGACAAAAACATGATAAAAAATCGTGGCCAAAAAAAAATGTCACTAATAAAGCTAAACCTAGTCATTGCCACAACAACCTTAGGTGTACAAATTATTATCAAATCCTAAAGGCAACAAACGAACGTTCACAAATTATTCAGATGTTTAATCAAACCCCAGACCATATATAACATTCCATGATACGGGAAAAAAAAAACAGAGAGAGAGAGAGAACAATTAATTATACACATGCACTTAATATATTGATGAAACTTTCAAATTAAAGCTCTCTCCTTTAAACCTTTCAATGAATATATAATGCTTTTTGGTTTGCCTGGATGGCTGGATGTACAAAAAGGCGATGTGAAAGTAGTGTGCAGTGATAACTACAGAGAGAGAGAGAGTAGTGAATTATATACACCATATAATATAGTGTTGCGTGAAAATGATATATATGTAAATGGTCTCTCCCAATAATGTAGAGACACATGAAAAGAAAGCAAAAGACTTGTCATTTTCGAAGCATACCACAATCTTCCATTTCTCTTGTATAATTAATGGTTCAAATCCAACTTTTGTGCTCGCACACTTATTAGTTGATGTTATAATAAAGTGAAGCACCCACTAATAGTGTCATGATCAGAACGTGTTGGTTTGAATTTGTTGTGTCTGCAATATCTTTTAGTGCACCTTTCCCCCCTATTTTATATTATTAAGTTTGCCTCCCACATATATCATTGCCTCATTTTTCTCAAAGCTATAGTCCAAAACTAAATATTCACCTTTCATGCTTTGAACGGACTTTGATATGGGCTATCTAACTAAGTTAGACTTAAGTATTATCGGGATTTATTGGAAGTAGCTAGCTCTTCTACATTTATACAGACTTGAATTTGAGACATCGATATCGTACCTAAGCTGCCAAAGCCCTTTCTACTATAACCAACCAATATTGGTTGATCATGTATTAGTTTTTTAAGTTAAGGTGTATAATCAAATTTACTCATAATAATGCGTTTATGCTTAAAAATATTATTTCTTTTATGATATGGTGTAGTTTGAACTACATAGATTGTTGTTTTAACTCAGTTTGAGATGTGTTTAAAAGAAAAACAATCATTTTTAATACAAAAAATATATGTATATGAAGTTTTGAGGATTATTGTTAGAGGTCTAATAAGTTTTGGATTTATGAAGAATACATAAAACATCATGTTGTTTGATACGTCTCTTCTCATGCAAGTGTCTTCTCTCATATGATGGAATTGTGCCAATCCCATTTTTCATTTGGAATTTGAGTTTTTATTCCCTTTCTAGTATTGGACAAGGTGCCACACTTCTAGCACCAATGTTTTTTTATTAAAAAAAGAAAAGAAAAGAAACACTAAAGCAAAAAACAGCTTTTTAATATAACCCCATGCAACATAAATATATTTCATCACTATCTAACAACGATTGATCTATGTGAGGAATGGTGAAACAATTTAATTGCAGATAAAGTGAATCACCAATAATAGCAAAAGCCTTCTCATACTAAATATAATCTATTATATGAATCTCACGGTGTTATTGTGATATGTTCAAAGCCTACTTTACTAATAAGTTATGAGCATATCAAAAGATATCAATCAATGACTTCTTTTAAGTCTCTTTTTTGGTTTTTATCTACTTCAATAGGGCTAAAGACTATCTTATCCCCTCATCACTCGTGTCTCCACCAGCTTTTTTTTTCACATAATCAAATTAATTATCTAAATAAAGAAAACTGAAATCAAACATTTTTTACTAGTTGGTCATCAATACACGAGAGATTATTACATTGTTCAAGTAATGTATACTATGAACAAAGTTTTTGCACAATAACTTAGGGTTGGTGATTTTGACAAGCAAGACAATTTTCAGTAGTTCAACGTACGTAATTATAAGTGTCTTTGAGTGATACTTGATATGAAACCAACCTGCTTCCATATATAAAACGACACAGGATTTTAGCATAAACCTAGCTAAAGGCCAACACACATGACTTCATGTTTTCAACCATGTACCAAATTTAAATCAATTACACTGCATGTCTCCTTGGATTGATGAATTTGTAATTAATTATATATATGGAGAAATCTTGATTTTAAAATTAAAAATGATCTAAACACCACCCTTAATGTTAAAATCTTGGTTTAGTCATAATCTATATTTCAAATGAGTTTCCGACAATCAATTGTTAAAAAGCAATTTTATAAGTCGTAATTCAATAAATTAAAATCTCATTTAATTCATAGAATAATTTTATTCAAAAAAAAATGTGTTCTTTCCATCGTAAAAATCTAATTAAACTAGGCGTGATAATCGACGAATAACATATTTGAAACGTTTGTTTTTTTTTTTTTACCATTTTGTGAAGTGAAAGTGGGAATTACCACAACCTCATATATAATAAAATGAGCAAACTCAGAGAGATTGGATAACCCACCAAGATATGTTTGCCTATAAGTTGGCTCAACCTCATATCCTCTTAGGTTCATCATGGTAAATATTAAACGGTTGGCCTTAACCCACCAAGATATGTTCGCCTATAAGCCATAGTGACTAAATGCGTGTGAAGGGTGAAAGAGAAAAAATAATATAAATTTAAGAAATAATTTTTTTAAAAAAATATTATATGTCATATGTTCATAATCACTATATATATAAGTATATTGGTTCTTGTATAATGTAGAATAATATAGGAAGTTGCGCTTTTTATTAGGACAAAATTTAGGTCAATTTTCTTAGAACCATTTGGTTCATTGTTCCAATCAGATTCTGTCATGTGTTCTATTTTTTCTTCGTCAGCATTTAACCGCATATGCTGATGGGGCAAAAAAATACTACAACAATAATAGTTCATAGAAATTTAATTTGGCTTAAGTTAACAGCAAATACATGAGAACATTCTAGTTGGTTTAACTCTTAATCATGACCGGCCACCAAATTAATGGTATTAATTAATTCGTTTCCTCAGACGTAATCCAATAATATTATGTACACTTCATTGTAACAATTTTCCCTTCATGGTTTTCAAATATTGTTGATGTGCCAATTGGTAGCTTATGTATATGATAGTAGAGTATTCTTATAATTGCTTTCCTTTTTTCTTTTAATTTTTCTGATACTTGAAAAATTAAGTAAACATTTTGATTTCAAACAAAAGTCGTGTAACTAACGGGTTAATTTTAGTGGAAGGGGTTATATTCACTTAAACACAATATCTTAGGTTAAATCTGTATAAATACAAAAGATGTATTTTAAAGTACTAATTAATTCATTTAAGTCCCAACCTAATTCAAGTTCACTTAACTAGTGAGATGGTACAAGGTTTTTTTAATAATGAATTATTATTAATTTATTTTCATAATCGGGCTACTTGGCTGGACGTGCACATGATAATATCAAGTGCCTTAGCTTCTAGTGAACAAAAAGGACAGAAAATAAAAGCAGGACATGAAATATCATTATCCTGTCTCTGAACATGCATAGATATCCTCTTATTTGTTCACAAAAGAAGAAAAACAAACAAACAAACAAACAAACTCTGAACTCAAATCACTTATTACTGTGACACACTAAAGTTAATGGAAAATCTTCAAACCTTTGAAAGTGGACACAAACAATAAACACACCATGGTCTAGATTCACTATCATTATCTCTCTTTAAATTTTTATTTCTGTAACTTGCGTCACGGTACGTAGTACTACTTCTTCACTATTTTTGCTCCGACCCCTTCAAGCAGCATATCTAATAGAGGATCCTAATCTCACTACCATAATATTATCTTCCCCCACATACACAATATGCAAATTAATTTTGACCTTAATTAATGGCTTAGTTGAATTGTCTAGATCCCACTTTTTTGGGGGTAAAATAGCCATATTATATTATATAAAGGCAAGTAAACATATAAAAAACAAGAGCATACATTGGACTCCCACTTACAAGAAAGTTTACAAGGCATAACATAAAAACTTTAAATATATACAATTATTAAAACTACGTGAAAGGGCAGCAGCCAGATTAAAGCTTTCAACAAACTGAGGGATAAAAGGATACTACGGCCAGTAGATTTAGCAAGACCATGACAACAAACCAAGGTGAAGAGATATTTTGTATAGGCACCAACTCTATGGAGGGCAAAGACCAGCATATGCTAAACAACGACTTAATTGGAATGGAGCACTGCAACTGGGTTTGCATTCAGTGCTTATGATGGATAAATATGCTAAGTTGACAGTCTGTCTGTCAGTCATGTTACTTTTGTTAAAGTACAAATCTACCCAGGAAGTTTATATGTCAACTACTTTATTTTTTTTTCAAAGTTAGATTTACAACTTTCATGACGAATTTGCACCTTAACAAAAATGACATAGATAATATGTGAATTGTCACCTCAGCATATTTGGTTGGCTAACGGTCAAAATTAACTGAGATAATAGCCAGTGCAAAATTGTTATCTTTTTTACACTTCTGTAGCATAATTGCCCCTTAGTGACAACTTCCAAGTCAAAGTTGCCCGTTAACCCATTCATTCTTATGAGAAGTGATAGTTATAAGGTTATATTTATATTAAATTATATATATATATATATATATATATATATATATATTACAATAAAAGGTTATTTAAAATATAAAAATTAAATTGCATTTGGATTGTTCGAAATCGATCTAATAGTATGGATTGGTGATGAACATATTTATGCTCGTGAAAGTGATGAACACAGAGATGGGAATGCTCCAAAGATGGCTCATGCAGAGCCAAATGTTGCTTGTGACATCCCATTATTCCCCAATCAATGTGCTTAAGGAAGCCATCCGTCTTGTTATATATGGTGGGACATGATTCAATCTCTAACACCTGCAAAACCAAAAAATAAGGACACAAAATAGAGAAGATCGATAAAGGCTCAAATAATCACCACTTGACGTTGGCAATAATAATAATAATAATAATAATCACCACTTGATTGAATAAATGACCAAAGGACAAGAGAGAAGACAATTAAAGAACAGTTCAAATATAATAAAGCTTTCCTATCAAAGCTCAAGTGGCCAGAATAATATGGAATATTATGGGAAGTATCTAATTAATGTTGCTTGGTGATGTGTTTTACTTGAAAGAAAACAAAGTGGTCAAAGACATACTTGAAGTAGGTTATATAATATGAACACTTATAGTGGGTTTGGTCATCATTCTTCTTTATTCAGACAAAAACCCCACTCTTGCTTAATTCATGCACTCTTTAATTCTTCTTCTATGGACTAACTTGTTCTTCTTCTGTTCTTGCCGTAGCACTATAAGGTGATAGATAGTGGAATTGTACTATCATTCGTAGGATTGCATTATTAAGAGTGAGAAGCAATTGAAACTGGGGTATACCCTTCAACGAAGGGCACCTGGATATTTGCATCAAATTAAAGTGGATCCACGTCAGTCCTCTCAACTTTCTTGATAAGGCTAGTCCTAAACCCTATTATGTTAGTTTTCTTTTACGGGAAAATCCCAAAAAAAAAAAAAAAACTCTGCATATTAGAAAAGGAAAAATCAATGAGAGAGAGAGAGAGAGCCTTCTTCAACCTTGGCTATCACTCTCTCAGTTGCCGGCGCTGGGGGTTGGAGAATACGGCAGGGCGATCTGGCTTGCGAGAAATAATGGGGTCAAGGCTATCTTTTTGTCATGTACGGTACCTTCTTTCTACTCTAGGGTCAGGGTGCCTCTTTCGGATTTGGCTTCGGTCCGCTGCTTATCCTTTTCTCCCAAAATTTTACCGTTTTGAGGTAAAATGTTGGGGCTGATTTCTTTCTATTTTTTTAAATGGTGTCTAGTATTTTATAGTATTTTTCTGGACACATCTAGTATCTTAAAATATTTTTAAAGCAACATGAAGTATCCTAAAATAATTTTTAGTGCTTTTAATCCCTTAAAATATTTTTTTAGATGTGCCCAGTTTGTTAGCAAACTGATTGCAATTTAACCCTTAATGTATTTTTTCTGATCCAAAAATTACTTTAAGGGGAGAATTGCCCAAAAATACTTTGGAGACAAATTAATTACGGATTGCTACCAAGCGTGCAAACGATCTTCCGTGTGTGCAAGCAATCTTCTGTTTTGTGCAACCCATCTTCCGTGTGTGCAAAAATCTTTCATATAAATGTACAAACAATCTTCCATTATGTGCAACCACTACTATAAAAAAGCAAAGCTTTGACACTTATAATTACATTAGCTGTGGCGCTAGAGAAGTGCCACATATCTGGACGCCATTAAAAAAAGCTGTGGTACTTGGAACCTCCACAACATTTTAAACTTTCTTTTTTAAAAAAATACCCTCTTATGACGTTTGTTGGAGGAAGGGCTATAGGAGGGGGGGTCTACGCAAGCGCCACAAGTGACCAGACCTCCTGTGGCGCTTACGTCAGCAAGCGCCACAGGAGGTCCCCTTCCTTAAAGGAAGCGCTACAAGAGGGTTCTCCCTTTTTTTTTTTATTCTTCCTGTGACCCTTGTTTAAAGAAGCGCCATAGAAATTCTTTTGTTTTTTTTGCGTATTTTTTGTTTATATCTCCCATAATTACAGTATTGCACAATGCATGGTCTAGGAAAGAAATCATATTTCCCAATACATAGGAAAGCAAGCTTTGGCAATATGAAACACAAAAATTAATTTGTTGTATGTGTTGTTTCATGATACTATGAATCATAGGAAAACAAACTTAATATTTTAATATGTTCTGTTTTTTATATATACAAACAAGCAAGAATATATATGTTTTGAAATCTCACATATACACATATATTTATTTTCCAATTAAATTATAAAATAATATAATTTTGACATTCTTATATTAATATATTATAATTATATTTTATTAAGAAAATTACTTGTATTTTATATTTTTCAAGTGTTAATTCTTTTCATGTAAAAAATACTTTAATTTTTCTAAATTTAATAAAAAGTTAGGGGGTTAGTTACAATTAACCAAAAGTTCAGGGGTTTATATAATTTCATCAAAAAAATTAAACTTCCAATACACATTCATTTAAGATATCTAACAATAATAAAATCATTATTATTGAAATTCTAAAACTTGTTTAAAATAATTTTCCTTTCACTTGTGTCATTTCCTTCTAAAATATATTATATATATATATATATATATATATATATATATATATATATATATATATATATATATTTATATAACATTTTTTTTTTTACATTTAAAATTCAAGTTCCGTAAAAGTTTGCTCCTTCTATATAATTATAATTTATAGTCCTTTGAACTAATTAATTTCTTTTAATTGTTTATATGAGTCATTCTCTTGTAGATATATATATATATATATATATATATATATATATATATATATATATATATATATATATATATATATATATATATAAGGAATTATAAGTGAAAAATGAGATGCCACAAAACTGATAGCGACAATTTTATATATGTATATGTCAATAAATAGCTGAATCTCCGTTCAGAAATAACAAAAGTGGCATTCCAAATCCAACATATCCTTCATTTATATAGAATTAATTAATTAATTTTGACTTGTTACAAAGTAGCCATCTATAATATTATTAATTAAAATTTTTCCCCCACAAAATTTTTTAAAAGTTCAAGTTTTTTTAACAAAACAAAAAAAAAGTTCAAGTCTAGATATGAAATGCTATGAGGATTTGTGTTATTATCTATTGTTTACGCGGGCCAAAAAAAAAATATCTATTGTTTACATATGCCAACAATAATGTTCTTACATTAATACTCTTCAAAGCTAACATAAAAAATATCACAGTACAAGAACTTGATATGTGAACACAGTACATCATCAACTAATTAAATAAATTAAAAGATTACTAAAAAATTCAAGCTTGTCAACCAAAAAATTTAAACAAAGCAAGCTATAACGAAACAGTCTTCTTCTTGACATCATAACCAACCATAAAATTCGACTGAGCAATGTTATATCATATAAAAGAACATGAAAAAATAAAAATTAAAAAAGCACAGACACTTACAAATTGACCAGTGCAGGGAGTGGGGGACCATGTTGGTGACACTAGCTTGAGTGATGAAAATGAGCAAATATGAGCTGTGGAGTGGAGTAGAACCAACTGGAGTGGGGTTCAAAAGAGGAAGAGCGACAAAGAGTATGAAGAAAAGGGAATAACTAGGGAAAAGAGTGGGGACAGACGAAACAAAAATGTAAAAAGGGACAAGAGAATTTAATGAAGAAGATGTGAGTGTGTGTTTGTTATGCAAAAGAAAGTGATATCTTTTAGAGGGGGCGTCGGCACTGCTAGCTGAGGAAGAGGGAATAAAAAGGAAAAAGAGAGGGAAGGGATAAAAAGTAAAGTAAAGGAGGGAGATTTGATTGGCGGTAAGTGGATTCTTTATCCACTTCCAGCCAATCAGGCAGGCGCCACACTTGGCACTAACTACCTGACCAGGTGCCACAACTGGATCAGGTAGGCCAAGTGTGGGGCAGGCGCCACACTTGGCCCAACCAACTGTGGCGCTTGGTGGACTAGGCGTCACAGCTAGTGCCCAAAATTAAAAAAAAATAAAATAGAAAAAGAAAAAAAAAGGGGAAGCTATGACACTTCTTTAAAGAAGGGCCACAAAATGTGCGCCACCTTTTAACCTTTTCGTAATAGTGAACAGATCTTCCATGATAGTAATCAACAATTAATTTGCCTTCAAGGAATTTTTGGGCAATTCTCCCAATATATTTTTGGTACATTTAACTATTTAAAATATTTTTTCAGTTGTACCTAATGTTTTAGGAGATTGACTACAATTTTACCGTTAATGTATTTTTCTTAGTAGTAAAGAGCATTCAAAACTTAGGATACTGATTTCTTGATTTCCACCCACTCTAAAATATTTTTTTAGTAACACCTAATATTTTAAAGGAAAATTATTTTAAGATACTGCATGTTACTTAAAAAATATTTTAAGATACTAGATGAGTCCAAAAAAATACTTCAAAATACTATATACCATTTTAAAAAAAAAGGAAATCAGCCCCAACATTTTACGCAAAAACTACACCAAAACAGTGTAGTTTTGGGAGAAAAGGATAGGCAGCAGACCGTTGGGCAGCGGACTGAATGTAACATCCCAAATTTCATATTCACCGAATATATTGTAATTATTCAAAAAATTTAATAAAATGGTGAATATGCATGGGAAAAATAAGTAAATTAATTAAAGAAAAGAATTAGATTTCAATGGTACTAGCAAAGCCATAATTTTGCCAACTTAGCCAAGATTAACTATTTACCAATTAATTGAAGTTAATTTCAATTAAATAAGGAAAATAAAGGAAAATGTATAATGGGAATATTTTTTATGGAATAAATCAAGAATTTTGAAATTAGAGGGAATTATACATAATTCATTAAATTGAATTATGGAAATGTGGAAACAACTTTATTTCCCTCTTCTTCCATATTTTCGTCTAACAAGGAAAATGAAAGGGAAAAATTGATTAATGAAATTAAATAAGCCAAGTGTCATTATCACATGAAGAAGAGATTAACTTATAATTGATTTCCAAGAGCACATGTCTAATTGCCACAAGAACATAGTCAAGATGATAATGGCACATCACTTGAACGCAAGGTTTAGTGTACACTACATGAAGGCATGGTTGAATGCATGATGGGAATTAGATGGAGTAAACTCAATTCACTACTTGAGTCCATAGTTGAGTGCAAGTTTGGATTTAGTTGGAGGAAAGTAACTTGGTTAGTGAGCATGAGAGGGGAACGGTTTTGTGAGTCTAACCAAAGGAGAAAAACTAGTTCAATGTTAAGGGAAACCAAATGGAGTAATTATGGCCTAAATAGGAAGGAGGTATGGGTGGAAATATGGGTGTTGACAAGTGTCACAATAAGACTTCATCTTAAAAATCAAGGGCTAAGAGGAGAGAAGAGGCATTTTAATTAAAACACATTTCCCTTCTTTTCCCATGCATATTTTTGGCCAAGAGACAAGAAAGAAGAGGGGGAGAGAGCTTGAAGAACATAAGAGTTTTAGAGAGAAGGAAGAAGAAATCTAAGATAAGAAGTTAGTTTTTTAAGCTTTTCTTTGAATTTTTGCATGAAAAACCTTCTCTAAACCTTTCTCTTCATGGAATCTATGATCTTGAAGACACATTCTTGAGTTCAAGGAGAGAGAGGGGAGATGCCTAGAGAGAGAATTCAAAATCTCAAGAGGTAACTTCACAAACCTTAAATCCATTCTTATATGAAGTTGTTGTTGAGGTTTGTGTTTGGTTTTGTGATTTTTTGTCAAGTTTGTGAATTTGGAAAGCCCTAACCATAAAGGGTTATGCTGCCCAAATTTCTTTGAATTATGCTAGATGTGTTTAAATGAGTTAATAAAAGATTAGAAGTGGAAAAGTACAAGTTTTGGAAGCTAAAACACAAAAGAGCATTTCTCCATTTTCTTTCAAAAGTTTCGGCAGCAGTGTTCTAGGGGAAGGACCTGGATTTTCATGAAATATATGGTTTCATTGGATTTAATAGACAAAAATAGGTAGGGTTACAGTTGATCATTTTTTCGGAAAAGGCCAAAAAAATGTAATTACGAAAACGTCCTTAAAATCCCTAAATCGGGGTTGTCAGGGGTATTTTCATAATTAGACATTGAATTTGGTGATTTTGAGCTCAGAAATGGATTCCTTGGGCGAAAATACGTCAGGATAGCCCTAGTCAAAATTTTGGGAAAACGTGCTATTGAGCCAAGTACGGTGGGATCGGGCTGGGTTCTCGGGGGATTTTGGTAAATTTTTATCATAGACTAATATAATCACAAGGAACATTATGGAAGAGTCTCAAATGATATTTGGATGGGTTATGACCTATTTCTTATATATTTAATATTTTAGGACCGAGTCGGAAGCCGAAACGACATGTTTTACGAGGCACATTAAAAAAGGATTGATAAGACTTTGAGGTAGGGACTACCATCCTTCATACACTATGTGAATAATTGTAAGTATTTGTTACTGTATTTCATGATATGATTGCGTAATAGAGGCACAGTACCTAGTTGTAGTTCAATACCCAACAACGATATCGGAAAATTCTAGCTGTGGTTCTGTACCCAACCAAGGTATATCAAAAATCCTAACTGTAGTCAATGACTCGGCTGAGGTAATTATATGTGAATCAAATTGAACTTTCATTTTTGCCTAATATGATGCATTGCATATTTAATTTCGACATTTTATATGTCGATCGTATGTCTCTATGGGAATTCTTCGGAATCTCACCCTATTTTTAAAATAAACATCTCAACGGGTGCCAGTGAGACAAAATGCAAAGGTGTAGAAGCCGAAAAGTGATTGGCACGTGTCTCGAGGTAAGGTAAAGGATGGTGGTTATAATTAGTTTATGTTTAATATATTTTGGGGAATCCTGTAAACATTATAATTTCCGCTGTATTTCTGTATGTTCTGTATTTCGTTGGCAAATGGCGTTGGGATTGTAAATGAATATTTTTATCAGTATAATTATACTTTTCTGTATACCTACGGAATCTTGTCTTTATTACTCTTTGATTATCGAAATGGAAACAGGTGTTGACACCGAAACCAAATCCGTCTATTTCATAATCCCAAGCAGTATTACTGATATAAGATTTAGTATATTGGGAATCAATTATTTGTCCTTTTTTTAATTTATAGATTTTTTTTTTGGATTTTCTCTATTTTTATTGTGGGTTAAATATTAGATCCAAAAAAAAAATGCGATCGGCAAAAAGTCTCACAAAAAGTGAGTATATTGTAATAACACTAAAACCTGTAATTACATATTATTCATTTATGAGACTTTTTTGATAATTATATTCTTTTCTTATACCTAATAATAATTTTTTTCCTTTTCTTTATATCAGAAAGTGAGCTAATAATGATAATTATCATTATTTGCTCATCAAGTGTTTCAAATTGCAACCTAGGCTTTGACAGCAGCGGTTCCGAAAGCAGGCTTTTTCTTATCACGTTCTTGAGTGGACAATTTGTAGATAATTTAAATAGTCATTTCATATGAAAAGATTGGTTTGTTTATGTTTTCTATGCTGGACTTAATCTATTTGTTTTTCATAAACTGGATTTATTTAAGGGAGAATTACTTAAATCCTAAAGTAGGAATATAATAATCAAAAATTCCTAATAACAAATGAATAAATATAGACATGTTATCATTTCTTATACCAAAACCCATCACAACGTGCTACTCTCGTCTTTTGTGGCTGATTCTCCCATTATTGATCTGATACATCTTAACAATGCAGCTCATAGCTTTTATGTGTTCAAGTTTGGGGTCGGTTGGCACCATGAGACATGAACAGTCTAGTTTCAAACAGTGCATTTACAAACAAACACGCTATTCCTTAAAGTGGTAAGTGAAGTCAGAATATAGGAAAAGAAATGAAGTGATTTAACCCTGTGAGAAAATTACAATATCAATTGGCTCTGGAAAGTGGAAACCACTATATGAGAAAAGAGAGATTTACATGTGGCTTCCAATGGGCAAGTTTCAACTTTCAACTATGCATATTGTCCCTTAAAGGCAGCATCATTAATTGAACCTTACTTGAATGCACACATGGTATATGCTTTAAGCAACAAGAGGCATCTTCTAGATTGAGGAAAAAGAGGGTGAAAAATTATATAAAATTGTTGGAGACAAGAATGTATAATTGAGGGTCAGATTCTGATTTTGTGGGGAATAATAATATCTCCAAAAAAGGAGAAAAAGCGACTGATGCAAAATTGCAATTGAATTACAATCCACAATCTCCGAAAATATTAAATGTAACCTCTAATAGAACCCATAAGCTACTAACACATAACATGATCAGTCTCTCTCACCTCACGAAAGGCTACAAATTAAAGCTCACATCAAACTATAGGTTCCATTTCCTTAGACTACGAAAAGGTGTCCATGTCCCTTAACCCAACCAAAGAATAGATGATATCGAAGGTCTTAAAAATGTTAAAGCCAACCACTGTGAACCAAGTGGCTGCAATACCACATAATATATATAAAAAAGAATCAAACCTTCTACAATCATAATTCAGTACAACCCTGTACAACTCAACTCAATATGCAATCCAACATTTCAATACCACAAAATTTAGTATTAACAATTTATTCTCATAATCAATACTCAATCATATGCATTACCAACATTAGGATAGACAAATAATTCAAACCCACTTAACGAACAAGCTGACCTTACTCGTTACTCCTCATGCCCATTGGTTACTATATTTTTGTTAAAAGCTTGCAAGAGCAGCTTTTACTTGTTATCTCACATCTGAGCCATGTAGCTAGTGGAGACAAGGTGTCTGAACCTTGCTTTCTGTCCTATTGTTAATGAGCTGTGTGAAGATGAAGCAATAACGCTTTAAAAATGAGTTGTGACACTTTGAAATGAATGGAAATTAAACTACCTCACAAGTATCACAGCTCAGCTCATAATAAAGAACAATGCAGAATCATCTACAGCTTGCACGTTTGGTATATACCTTTGCTTTCTGTTTTGTGGTTGCAGTTCTATTTGAATAGAAGACAACAGTTACATACAGAAGTATGGCATATAACCATCCTTACATATGCCATCCTTACAGTTTTACATCATTAATTCTCATTATTTCTATACATTAATCCTATTTTTTAAAAAAATAAAATAAAATTTTCTTTAGAATTTCATTTTAATAAGCCTAAAATCTTCAATTTCTCACCCGTTTGGCCCCTGTTTAGCTCCAGTTTGGCTCCGATATAACCCACTGATCCTTAATCCAGTACCTCAATCAGTTCAGTACCCGGTCGGGGTTTATGAACCTTGCTTTTAAGTCTAATGTCAGGCTTTTGGCAACTGTTAACTGGTTAATTAGGCATAATTAGAGATAGACTGTGCATAAGAGGGATTAAGTGAATTAATTGATAAATGGACTGATTTAATCACTTTTTATGATTTCTCTCAAGTGTTCTCGGTCTTGACTACATGATACTACACCTTTTTTTATGGATTAATGTGCAGGGCACTTGGGCTTGTTTGGTATGAGACTTTGGAGGGCAAGGGAGGGAAAGTTTTGGGGAAAATTCCAAAAAACTACATTGGAAATAGCAAAAGGACAATTCAGTACATTGAAATTGCAAAAGTATAGATCAGGCTGTGTCAGACGGGCAGAGGAATCTGGCATTTTGAAATTTCGGCCAAATGACGAAAATGCCCTTCAGCCTCAGTCGGAATAACAACATAGAAGTTGTTAATGGCGAGATCGATGGTGTTATTGGCCCTGAAATTTGTTAAGTGCGAAAAAAGAAAATGGAGTTGTTAATATCGAATCCGAAGTTGTTAATGGCGAGATCGGTGGTGTTATTAGCCCTGAAACTTGTGAATTGTAAAAGAAGAATTGAAGTTGTTAATAATGAATCCGGAGGTGTTAATTCCGATGATCATGTTGTTATTCTGAAGTGGGCCTGAAGTGCTGAAGGGCACTTTCGTAATTTGGCCTAAATTTCAAAATGCCAGATTCCTCCTTTTTCTGACACCCGCTTGATTCGTCTTTTCTGAATTTCGATGTACTGATTTGTTCTTTTTATATTTTGAGTGTAGTTTTTTAGAATTTTCCCAAAGTTTTGTATGAATTGAATTGTTTTTAAAAAAATGGTGAATTAAGATTATAAAATTTTAATAAAGGGAAGATGTAAGATAAAAGAGCAAAATATATTAATTAAAAAATTTTAACTCCACTTCTCTTATTTTTTTTAAATCCAACTCAAAACAAAATTCCTTCTGCTCACTTTCCCTCGCCTCCCCGCCCCTCATACCAAACAGCCGGGAATTTCCAAAATAGAGCAATAACATTCAAGGACCTGAGGATAATGTGACTCGAGCACCAAAATTTATGACCGTGTGTCAGTCAATCTGTAAGATTGGTAAGTTAACCACTGCTGAGATTGACTGTTCAAAACTAGGTTTGTAGAAACTTAGTTGAGGTTTTCTAACTTGTAGCCACACACGAAAAATCATCATTCGAATCTTGACCGGTAAAAAAGTGAGGAAAACAACATCATCATTCACCTGCTACACCAGCAATAAGAAACAGAAAAGAAAACCCATAAAAAACTTATTCATTTACTTCATATGTTTAAGATTGCACTCATCTTTATATTACATACTGACATTTGCTTTGCATTACCATATACGACTTAAAACAAGACATCAGGCAAGCAAGTTTGAGTTGACTTTCAAACTGACAGTGTACATCAAAGTTCACTTGAGTTAACCAGTATTCCTCATCCCAGCAGCAATCCCATTTATGGTGATAAGCAAAGCATCTCTGATTTTATGGTTGTCATCATCACGTCGAAGCCTTTTTAGTATCTCCACTTGCAACATGTTCATGGGGTTTAGAAAGGGAAGTCTATTCTCAATTAGCCTCCTTAAGCTCCTGTTGTTCTCCTGAAGTTTCTCATGTCCACTAACAACAAGTACAAACTGCTCTGTTGTTTTGAGCTCCTCCCTTAATTCACGGCCGAGCTCTTTCCTCTGTTCTGACACGAGGACTTCATCATAGTGCTTGGCTATAGGAATATCTGCTTTCCCCAGCACCATCTCTATAAGGTCTATTGTACATTGAAAGAAAGGCCACTCTTTGTACATGGCTTGTAATTCTTCAGTATATCCTTCCTCACAAGCACCCTTTAAACCTGCCCCAATTCCAAGCCAAGCTGGGAGAACAAATCTGGTTTGAGTCCATGCAAAAACCCATGGTATGGCGCGAAGATGTCCGATTCCTTTCGTGCTCTTCCTTCTTGAGGGGCGGCTTCCAATGTTGAGGAAGCCAAGCTCTGCTTCAGGTGTGGCTTCATGGAAGTAGGCAAGGAATTCTGGATTTTCATATACCACACTTCGGTAATATTGGCAGCTAATTTTTGAGATATCTTCCATGACGTTACGCCATTTTTGTTCTCGGGGAGGCAGAGGCGGACGAAGGGTTGCAAGTAGCACAGCTGTTGTATATATCTCAAGCTGTCTCACGGCAATCTGTGGCAATCCAAACTTATTCTGTACCATCTCTCCCTGCTCAGTAGAACGAAGGGTTCCCTGCCATGTACCAAGTAGAACACAAGAAGATTATTCTAGATTTTAGAGTACTGCTGGTAAGTAGTACAGTTTACTAAAAGCCAAATTAGTGCTTCTAACAGGAATGGTCCAGAATAGTAGTAGGACCATAATCTAAATTTTAACCACAGCTGAACAAACTCCTCTTCAAAGTAACCTTACAAACTATTATTCATTATTGATATTTTATGATATGTGACCAAAAGGACAATGATGGTTTCAGTCAGTTGCAAGAAACAAGAAATTCTACCTTAGAATCTCATCGTTTGCAACAATCAAGTTAAAATTCTAACAATGTGAGGTTCCAACCATTGATATCTACAACATATGGACTGGATCAATGTACAAAAACTATAGCTATATAGTTTCAGTTTCATCCAGCTGAAAATAGTAATAGCAATTATCTCTTGATTCTCATTCAAATTTTGAAAGGAAAAAGAGGCTCAAATTTAGAGTTCTGTGGTCTAAATGTATAACTCACCATCACAGAGCCAGGTGGCTGGGACTGAATAGCCATATATGTGGGGCCTCCACCACGACCAATACTCCCTCCACGGCCATGGAAAAGAGTAACTTTAATTCCATACTCATTGCAAGCAGCTACGACATCTTCTTGAGCTTTGTAAAGTTCCCAAGCAGCAGTGAATCGCCCAGCATCTTTACCAGAATCAGAATACCCAACCATAACCTTCAAGTAGAAAATTTATAGTACCATGGTGTGAACTCTTCAAAACAAAGTCATACCACAAATCTATGAAATGAATCGCATATATGAAAAAATCACCTCTTGATGGCCATTATGATTTTTAATGATGTGTTCACGATACCAATCAATTGATAAAAGTTGTCTAATAACCGAACCAGCTCCTCTCAGATCCTTCACAGTTTCAAATAGAGGAACAACCCGCAGTCTAGAAGAGACACATAACACATGCATGTCAATAAAGGTCAAAATATTGTAACCGTAAAGCAGTTAGTGTAAATTGAACATTTTCATTGTGACACGAATGTCAATATACTAGTTACAGAGCAGTCTCAATTTCTTTTTCACAGATTCTTTAATTTTTCACCAAATAATGAACAATCACAACTGGAGCTACACTCTGTTCAAAAAGATCAGAGCTTCCTAACATTTAGACAGAAAAATACTCCAAACTTCTTGAACATGACAAGTACACAAGCATAAACCAAAATTTACATCAATTATATATAGATATTAGTTAGTATTTATAAACACACATATTTCAACTCTTCAGTAAACAGAAAAGATAAATTTTTAACTTCCAAGCATTCTTGTGACCAGATCAATAGAAAGATAAGTTTAAGCTATGTGATAGGAATATGTTGGTTTCCATACTTACGTTCCACCAGGACATGCTCTTCCCAACTCCCCACTAACAGTAAGCCGTGCATCTTTCTGTAAAAGCTCCACTGCAAGAACATCACTCGCCTAACAATCAAGTAATGTTCAAAATCAATAATGTCAATCCATACTACCAACTTACACCTTTCAAAGCAGAATGCGGATGCTGCCTGGAAAGTTTTTATTGTGCATATTTTAATCCATTATAAGCTTGAGATGAAAATGAAACATGTTTTTGTAACAAAATTTCTCAAAACAGATAGGCAGGACATCAAAAATCACTTCGTTCCTTGCAAAATCAAACACCAACAAAAAGAAAAAGGTAGGCACTGATGATTGTCAAAGCACTTTTTTTTTTTTTTGGGTTACAACAAAGCCCTTATTAAATCTCAAAATGCCAGGTGAGATTAGCATCTAGAATTGAAATTGCATAATTTAAAGACTAATGGCAATAGGCCATACACTTGAAGCCATAGAAATCACATAAGCTCCGAGTGAATCACTTCCTAGCTCAGCCGCAACTCTGAAGGTATCCAAGATTTCTCTAACATCAGGAGGAACCTAAAAAGAACAAATGATGATAATGACCATTAGTAAAACCAAGGAAGATTTAACAAACAAATAAATAGATCATGTCAATAACTGCTAAAATCGAATTTAAAAAGAAAAATAGTAACAAATTGAATGGGGTTAAAATGGTTTCAAACTAGATAGGTAATGTAATGCCATCTCACTTCTATACTGGGAGGAACCAGTGGCCTCTTCCCTTTCAGTTCTCGAGTTAAGAAGTCCAGTTTCTTCTCTTCATCCCATTCACTGTAAGTTCCCATATCCAAATATTTGGTAATTGCATCAAGTGCCTCAGCATGTCTGCCAGATTCCTGCAATATTCCTTGTTTAAGTCATCAACTGATCACCCAAGAATTAGTAAGCAACCAATATAAATCAGACCTGACGCAAGTCAAGCTTCATCAACACCATTCCAAAGGTAGCAACTCTTCGGATCAGGTCAGCAAGTCGACCATCCGCTAGCACCCCAGATCCACAGGATTGCTGCACAAATCAAAAGTTAACACTGACTACAGACAACCTTACAGTGAAGGGAAGAAAAAAGAGTTGGGATAGAGAGAGAGAGAGAGAGCGCACCAGAGATTCATAACAGAGGAGCAAAGGCTCCAAAAGTTGGTCAGTTGTTTCATAATAACTTGAAGGATCATAATCACATGGACTATCCTCGAGAAGAAGCTCCAACCGTCTTCGACTTTTTAGAAGCTGAACACATGGGACAGAATGTAGATGCAATTTCAATCTTATGAAACAGTGATAGTTCTGAACTACCAATGAAAATTGCAACTCAGAAAATCTGGGCTTAATAATTCAGAAATGAATTAATATCAGAGGCACATCTATGACAAGATGTACTAATCAAGATTTACTTTGTCCAATTTTAAAGCATGAGTGCAAGTATTTATTCCATGAATCCATGTTGAGTTACAGGCAAACACATGTTTCCCGCACTATAATTATCAGAATAGATGGAGTTATCCATATATGTTGCTTCCTTCTGAAAGACTTTCACCAAAGAAATGAGCATTCGCAAGTCCCTAATAATACATATATATTAATTCTTGGACAACAAAAAGCCATTGATCTGAACCCTGTTACCCAACAATTAAATACTCCCTCTGGTATTTAATATAAGACCTAATTGGAGAGTTGACCTTAGTTCTAAATATAAGACCTATTTCCATATTTGTCAATCTTTTCCTAATTTACCCCTATTGATGCTCCCTCAACAATAATCAAGTAAGAGAGAGATTGAGGGCATTAAAGAAGATGATTAGGGTGTTTTAGAAAAAACATGTCATATTAACTAAGTTAACTAACTTTTTAATCTAATCAAATTAAGTAAATAGGTCTTATATTAAGGACCGGAGGGAGTATATATTAACGCAATCAAATTATGGCAGCAGAAAATGATATTTTAAAATGTCCGTTAAAAAAATTCTCATCAAAACATATACTCCCAAATGCCTCTTCCCATGTCATTTTGATGCCTTCCCTTCCAATTCTCAAAGTAAAAAAATAAGCTAACACATGAACAGATAAATATAAGAGGCGAGACAGCATATTGTTCATTTCCAAACTAGTGTCTAATGTGATTCATTTGAAGTAGTCATAGATGGTATGAAAATGAAAGGAATATATCAAGCATATACCAGGTCCAAGAAACCAGCAGCACATAATTTATCTTGAACAAACTCCAAACATTGAATATCAGCTTCAATAGTCAAATTTGAAGTGCTTACTGATGAAGTGAACAGAACCAATTACCTTATCTTTTACATTCCCAAGTACAACCCTGTAAGGAGCAATTCCAGGAAGCTGAGGGAGCTTTGGCTCCAAAAGCTTCTGAAAACCAGACCTTCCGGTTTGGGAGTCAGCATAAAACTTCCTCTGAGCATGTAGTTGGCTAGAGCGTAGATTTGTAGGCATTTGAGCAGCGCTCAAATTGTCTAAACTCAGTGATGCATGACTGTTATTATTGTCACTCTTGAATGTTGTTGAACCAGAAGAAATATCACCATCCTATGATGGAACATAAGTAGGTTATCTAGGATTACTATGGCCAATTATTCATATTTCTGAACTGATAATGCAACTGCTAAAATAGAAACCCAACAATTCTACCTCATGATTCAGTGGCCCGTATTCTTTTCCTGGAATATCCCGTCTAGGATACTGAGATTCACCATTTTCTACATGAAAAGATATAACAAAACTGAATCATTAATCTTAGATATACCAAAATTGATAGAGCTTGGGGGCTAGGATGAGGTGAGGGAGGGTATTAGTTAATTAAATCCCATACATTAACATGGATTAATTAGTCTGATTCCTCTGGCATGAAGGGGAAAACTAGATGAAGCAGTTTCAGATGCAATTATGCGTACCAGCACAAGAGGGTAAATGAGCTTTAGCTGGAAGTTGTGTTGGAAATGGAGCTTGTTGACCATGATGTTTGAATTGACTTCTATCCATAGATTGATTCCGATTCTCATGGTGATCCTCAGAGCGAGCTTCTGGAAGGTGGAAGCAACATCGTCTATTAGAACTAGAAGTAGATTACAAGTTCAAACATACCTTTAAGGATATAACAATGACAAGCCATGATCTAGATGAAGAGTTCGTAAAGTAGTGTGCAGCTGATTATGTGAAGACACCGAAGGTGCTTAAACAAAACTATACTCAGAAAATCATGCATATACTCCCCAATGCTTTAACAAACATCATAACAAAGTTACAGTTCATACAACACCTATGTTCTATACACCCTGCCACTCATTTGTGAAAACTGTCATAGAAACCATTTAAGCAGCTCTCAGGCTTTTACTGATCATATAATGAAATCAATATAGGATCACTGAGTTGGACTCGAGATTTGAGACGGTGGATTGCATGTGAAAGTTAAAAGATTGACTTGCTGACAGGGCAGGAACTACTTTCCGTTACTAAAACAAGAAAGTAAATATATAGCAGAATATCATTCATTAAATTGTCAGTAATTAAGAATTGGGAAAATTCGGTAACAAACTTTACTGACCTTTTGTGTGTGTGTGTGTGAGCGTGCCTCTGTCCTATTCTCATTCCTAAAGTCCATGAATTAGTTGTTATAAAGAACATGCAATGACGTTAACTCAAAATATTTAGGCTTTAAGGAGATCAATAAATGTTTTTGTTCATATAATAATCTAACAAATAAAATTATCAAGGCTCAACAGCACTAATTCTATGAATTCAAATCTTCTTAAGCCAAACAGTCTTCATTGGTCACATGAGAGAAGTCAAAGATGAAGCTGTGTCCCTATGACATTATTATCGAAAAGGATATGACCATAGATAAAATTTTAACATACAGACCTTCTTCAAGAATTTCATGTGCCAGCCTTAACAAATTATCACTGCACCGATTCATAGACAGCTCAAATCTAAGGTTATCAACTTCACGAAAATAGAGGTCAATCACCATCCATTTCGATAAGAGCGTAACATCTTTTGTGACCTGAAGGCAAGTGAATAACCTATTTAAACCATTACACTACTAAAATTTACAGCATTCAAGAAGATTCACACACTGCAGTGGAGAAAATTATGATGTGTCAATTACAGAGTTCAGAAAATTAGTCAAAGTAATTATTAATTAACATATGATTAGCAGCTTTGTTAAACATTAACTTTTCTTTTCCTGGATGACAAATGCAATGGAATGCTGTAACTATCAGTTGTATAATTGTTATTACAAAGTCAACTCTGCTCAAACTATTAGGAAAACTTCTCATCCCATGTTAAAAACACTCATATAGATGTTGGAAGACAACATCAGGTATCACATACAGTCAATATGAAGAGTTGAACAGACATTAAAATTACAATTTAAAAAAAAAACAAAAACCTTTGCTGTCACGTTTGGGTTTCCATCTCTATCGCCCCCCATCCAAGATCCAAATTTTATAGGAGTACAAGTTAAGGGAAGTGGTTTTCCTGTATGCTGCAATACACAACAGATTTATTGAATATTAAAAGTGGGAAAAAATTTAATAAATCACTTGTGAAAAAGAATCCACAAGATGATTAACACAAAATGAAGATACTCCACCTTCTTTAGAGCATTGCTGACTCGACGTAAATAATGAGGGACTGCTTTCCATAGTGACTGCTCCACAATATTCAAACCTGGGAAAATTGAAAATATATGACAAACTATTATTTTTCTTACAATGAACCTAAGCATAAGATAAGAGCAAACACATCTATTATGCAGTTTACCAGCCCTAGCCTCATCCACAGGTGTGGGTCTTTCACGCCTAAGCTCATCTGTCTGCCATATTGAGGTTATCTCTCTCACCTACCAAAGCCATAATGATTTATAAGAATAAAAAACAAGCTATAAATAGTATTTATACTATTCATTTCACCTTTAGAGAGATTATTTCCTACTCCCACAAGCCACAGTGACTTTCCATAGAGTGAAAATACTGTTCAAGAGCCTTACCAGATCTTCAATCACCATTTCTCGATCTTCAAAACTAAGATCAGGTCGATCATTAAGATCCAAAAGATGCTGCAGGAAAAGAAAAGAATTAGGATGCAGACCAAAAATTTTTTATGATATATGAGATTTAATGTTCTGGCCTTCAGTAATTTTACCAAGGACAGACTAAGACAAAAACTCACAGCAATTCTAATATGTTTGTATTGTAAAGTACGGCGATTGATTTGTGTGGGATGAGCTGTAAGAACAATTTCAACCTCCTGCACCAACCAAAAAAAATGAAAAATAAAAATAACAACTGGGAAAAATACAATAAACTGAACAATAAGTGAATCACCATCATTTAATACCATTAAATTGGCAAGAAAAGAATTGCCTGCAAAGCAAATACTTAAAGAGTCTGATCAGACCTGCTTGCAGACTGTGTTATAAAGCTCATCTGGGGAAACTCCACTTTGCAGCAACTGGTTAAATGTGTCATCACAAGATTTTGATAAATATGCCACATTCCGTCCTTTACGAACCCTGAACAGACAAAATTCCTATCATTATTCTGCGTCCTCTAGGAATTGATTAGCCTAACTCGTCAAAATTAGTTGGGACAGTATTTTCAGGATGGAAAATTATGTTATTCGTCTTCATGTTCTGAAATAAAAATGATTTTCTAGTTTCAAAAGGAAAATTAACAGAAGAATTATAAGGTAACCCAATTACCTGTGATGGGTTTCTGCTATGCCCGTCAAAGTAAGATAATGACTGAAGGCACGAGCAAGAGTGAGAGCTTCTTCCAAAGTCATCTCCGATAGCTCTGAAGCCAACTGCTTCTCGACCAGCTCGGCCATCTCCTCAATCCCTGCCTGCCTCATATTACAAGCACTCTGCACAAAGAAACTTCACATTATTGCTAGTTTCCAATCGCTAGCGACAAGTATAGAGAAATCCAACTGTAATTTCACATCTCTAAAAGGACTATATCATACACAGGTTTCTCAATTGAGGACTTCAGAAGAACCAAACATGGTCAACTTCGGTCCTTATGGATTATATGAACTCTCATGCAACAACATGAAACAGTAAATGCATTTCCTACTTAAAAGGAGGCGCCAGGAAACAGTGAAGAAAACCCATCAGAGCGAAAAGGCGAAATTACTAAACAAATGCTAAAATCATAGAGCAAATAGACTTGATATAAGGCCAAGCAAGTAGGAAAAAAGAGGGGCAGAGGAAAATTAACCTGAGCAAGAACTCGGATTTTTTCCAGTTTCTCCATGAACGGACTTCCAACTTCTCGTTGCAAGACGTCGTTGAGCATATTGCCGAGCAATCTACAGTCATCGTCGAAGCTCTGAAACGAGATTTCCTCCGCTATGTCCTCTGTGTTATCAGCCATTGCCACTACTCAGCCCACCTATCCGCCAGTCGAAAGCCGATCACCCACCAAAGAAGGAAGAAGGAAAAAGAAAGAAACAAGAAGATGAGTGAGTGGCCGAGAGACTACAAACAGAGAGAGGAGGGACGATGTGGGGCCCAATATTTACCGCCAAAAGGTGCCAATAAACCAACCACAAATGGCAGAGAGAGAGAGAAGGGACCCTTGGTGCAAGGGGCGTGTGATGTGAGACTAATAGGAGGAAGAAGATGAGAACACTGACAAAAAAGATATGAGCTTCACAGCCACCTTCACAGACTAATATACAGTATAAAAGGCATTAGCTTCACGGCTTCCCAGAAGAGCCATTAGCCACCACAAAGCTGAGGGCCTCACATTTTACGAGTAGTTTATAAGTTTCAACGCTCTCTCTCTATTTCATTTCATGACGTCGTCTTTTTAAGTTTTACATGCTTTCAGCTTTTCTTCGTCCTATTTGGCACCCGTTCCTCGTCATTCTATCACTATCACATGTAAGAGTGTACTATTGAAATTTTTGTTTCGGAAAAAATGTTTTAAAAAAATTATATATGACCTCTGGTGCAAGCATTGAGGCATGTCGTATTGGCATTAAACTATTAGCATATTCCTGTTTTTTATTAGGATTTAGTTATCTGCATGTTACATGTTTTTTTTTTTTCAGTGACATGCATGCCATGTTATACGTTTAGTAACTTATTTTTTCAAATTATTACAATTTGCAATTTTTTATGGTTACATTGGAATCATATTTGAGTCTTGTCAGGTTAAATTGGAATAACCATCCTTGAAACATTTTTCTTTTTCTTTTTTCCGGATATAAAAGACATTTTTGCCATTTGCAGAGGGAAAATGGTGGGGAAGGAACCCATGTTTTTTACAGTGGAGGGAGGCGATATTCAGCTTCAGCCATGAGAAAGGAGAGAGGAGAGGAGAGCTCAGGACTAACTGAGTGGCTAACAGAAATTTAACGGTGTTAATCTATATTTAATGGTAAGGACTAACACCCCTAACAGCACAAAGTTAAGGGATCCAGTAAAAAGGAAAAAAAAGTTGAGGAACCTGATTCAAAATCCAGGCGAACTATAAGGATCTCCAAATTAATTTTCCCTAATATGATTGACTGTGGGTAGAGTTATAATAAAGCGATTGGCCTTTCCCTGTGAAAATCACAAGTTATTAGTGAATTTTGTATTGGGTTAGTGTGCTTTTCCGAAAGAGATTTTTAATTTATTGGAATCATATGTCAATTGTGATTTGTGATGAACTCACGGATCAATAAACAGCAGTAAGACACTCTCATAAACGCCCTTCTGAAGGTTACCTATCATGTATGGTGGCCAAAGTATAGTTTCATTCATTATTGATTATGAAAATCACAATTAGGTTTGAAAAAATGAATTAATGACATGGCCATAAAATTTTTTTAAAAAAGTGAGATGTAAATATCAATTTAAACAACTATAAATTCAGAAATTTTAATTATATATAAATAAAGTATTTAAATTTTAAATGCAATTCTCAATTTACAATTGAGATTTTGGTTTGCCATCGCTACTACAGAAATTGCGATATATGATGATTATTATCGGCCATAAATCATGGTTCCGAACCATTATATATACAGACACTATATATGCTTAGCGCAGATACATTATGGTTCCAAGTCGTTATTTATTCTGAATCTATTATAACGATTCTAATATAACACCCTCTATGGATTGAGTCTCAGTGAGGCCATGATATGCTCATTACTATGATAATAATTAACGGGCACACATGAACAACCATTATAATATATTGTAATGCTTGCATGATGCATAACGGTCTCATATTAACAATCGTTATTTATTTAGTAACATATATAACGGTTCTTATGTAAGAACTGTTGCTTTTAATAAAAATATATAACAGTGTCACGTAGACAATCGTTATATATTTAGTACAACAATAACGGTTTCTAAATATAAACCATGAACTTTTATAATAAATGATGGTTATTATATATAATCGTGATATATGGATGTGAAACTCTTCAAGTGAAAGTTTCTGAGCTAGTTAGACTCGTCTATATATAATAGAACAATACCTCCCACGTCAAGTGGCTATACAATTTAGGATGGATCAAGATATTCCAAACTTTATGGGGAAAATCAATGGCAACTATTGACCTATATCTATGATAATGTAACTATTGACCAATAAATTGTGTCTCTACACATGAATTAATAACCCTAGAAAGTTAAGGCTGAGGGGAAAAAATATACGAATATGAATTTAGGAAAGGATGCACGGGGCATGCAAACCTTATGCAAAGCAAGGGATAACCATTGAGCTGCTAGGGGGTTTGCTTAACCCTTGTGGCCTTTCCTATACGCATATTCGTATTATTATTTTCACCTAAACATTGCTTTCCTAGCTTAATTGCTAAAGTGACACAAGGTATAAGTAATGAATACTTACATTATGAGATATATAGGTCCGAAGTGCAATTGATTCTAGCCACAAAGCATGAAAAATCTTGATCCGAGCTGAATTGCATGGCTACTTAATGTGGGAAGTAGTACTCTATTAGATAGATTCGAGAACAAGTAGCTCAAAAACTCACACATTTAAGAGTCTAAGACTGATCACAATGTTGAATTTATGAGCTTTTAACTTGGTGCCATCTACTCAATAAAGAAACAGGAGAGGAACCTTCGATTAGAGCAATAATGGGTTTTCCAAAACAACATAACTTCACAAATGTAATTTAATATGTCACTTTGAAAACTTTATCGCGTCATAAATTCATAAATGCTGTAGGTATTCACTTGCTGATGTATGACTCTCGGTACAACTGAACAAGTTTATGCATCTCATCCCTGTTGATCTTTTTGAAGTGACTTCCAGAGATATGGATACTTCCAAAAAAGGAGAGGTATTTACTTAGGGATTTATATCTCCTGAAATTACTTCAAAAAAGATCAACAGTGTAGGAACCTTCAGTCAAAACAATGGGGTTGACAACTTCCTATAATAGGAAAGGAACCTTCAATTAGAGCAGTAATGGGTGTTCCAAAAAACATAACTTCATAAATGCAATTTAATAGATCACCTTGAATGTTTTATCACATCGTGACTTCACAAATATTGCAGGTATTCGCGTGTTCATGTATGACTCTCAGTACAACTGAACTAATTTATTTATCACATATATATTGATCTTTTCGAAATAACTTCTGGAGATATTGATACTTCCAAAAAAGGAGAGGCATTTGCTTAAGGATCCAAATCTCCAGAGATTACTTCAAACAAGATCAACTGAGTAGGAACTTTAAGTTAAAGCAATGAGTTGTCAACTTCCTGTAACAGGAGAGGAACCTTTGATCAGAGAAAAAATGGGTTTTCCAAAAAAATATAACTTCACAAAAATAATTTAATATCACCTTGAATGCTTTATCGTGTCATAACTTCACAAAGATAGCTCAATCGGCCAGTTTGAACAGTGCAAGAAATAAGAGAGGAATCGTTAAAAAGCGAATGCAGGAAGGATAATGCAAAATGGATGAGGGAAATTATAACTATAACTAGCTAGTGCTCACAAATGAAAAAAACGCACATGGCAGTTGCTGAGACAAGAGTCAAGTGTATTCACTAGTATAACTATTACTGAGAAGTAGGACGAAGGCTTTTTATGATAGGATTCAACTAAAAATCACTCTTAGCAGCCGAAAAAGATAATAGGAGTCATATGGTTAAGTTGTTGGTGGGTTTCGTTCTAACAGACTAAATATCAAATGTGATCAATTTCAAACGTTTAAATAGAAGATGAATGGTAGGGTTTTTTTGGGTTATCATACCAAAGACTTTACATCATAGTTCATCTATAAAAACTATTATCTATTTGTTTACATTTACCAGGGTTTTTTTTAATAACCGTTATGTATTTCACTTTTTTCACATTATATTCTAATAAGTGACATATTTTACTTAGTAACTGTTATGTATTTCACTTTTTTTAAAAAAATTGGTGCTTGATTATGGAACCACCATTTTACAAACAAAATAAAGAAAACAAAAGGACATAAAAAAACTGAAAATAACAAGTAATGGAGATATTTTACGAATATGATAAATCATCATATTCTTCCTTCTCTAGTAACTTATCCATCTTCTCATTCAAAGAGCAAAACAAGAGTAATAAGTTCCTTCAAGCACTGGTCCATGCGTCCTTGCTATTGTAGGTAAACTTGGACCATATGATAGAGCTCGTAGGTCGTGTGGATGAGCCCTTCAATGCTTATTAGTGGAGGGAGTTCATCTTTTAGTTTGTCCCGAGATGATTAGGCAGAAGTTCTCTTGTGTTTGACCATAAGTTTGGTGAAGAAGAACAAAAGCTTGTGTAACCCCCGTCAAAATCAAGGCCAGGATTAGGTGTATAAACATGTTTTATAATTGAAAGAGAGATCGAAGGTAATTAAAAACTTTTTACAAAACCTATACAACAATATCTCTATTCATTTCAAAGTAAAAACAATTGGTCTGTTCGGTTTGTCACAAATACAATATCAGAGTATAATCCAAATTCCCGACATTCACCCGGGATAATAACATTATTCCAAAAGTTTGTACAGGGCATCATTGCCCATCTCAATTCCCAAATCGGGGATTACACAAAAACTACAATCTTGTGGTCAATTCAATATATACATTGTCCAAAATGATAACCAATTAAAAACCAAAAAGATAATAGCTAAGACTACCACCGGCAGTCCTATTAGTCCTTATCCACTTGCTTGC
Source organism: Inga leiocalycina (assembly GCA_963242795.1). Classification (NCBI taxonomy): domain Eukaryota; kingdom Viridiplantae; phylum Streptophyta; class Magnoliopsida; order Fabales; family Fabaceae; genus Inga; species Inga leiocalycina. Next base: position 15,391,376 of record OY725332.1, read on the forward strand.
TTCTTGATCCACTTGCCCTGTCTAAAAATGTTATTTGAAAAGAGTGAGATTCAAAAGAATTCTAGTAGCAACAGTTTACGTATACGATACATAATAAACAAAGTAAGTAAGCATATATCACAATGCAACATTACAATATTCAAGGCCGGGCACACTGCCACATCCCCTCAACTATATTCAAGGCCGGGCTCTCGCCACGTCCCTTCACTATATTCAAGGCCGGGCTTACGCCACGTCCCCTCACTGTATTCAATGATTAATATAAACAAGTAATACATTACATATGATATAGGATAAAGTGTTACTACTTTGGTCTTTCCGTTCTTGAGCAGGTACAGGTCTTCTACGCTTCGGGAAAATATCAAATCCTAAAGTTATAATTAAGGACGAAGCGCTGTTCTTTATTCCAATACTCAATTGACTCCTCAATACTTAGATTTGATTATCAATAATAACCCTTAAGAAGCTACAAATGCCTCTAATAAAAGCCCTACAGGGTTGGGAAACACTGGGTTGAAAACCACTTTTCAGAAGTGCAAAATACTGATTTTTAGGTGTTGGCCGCGGCCCAAAAATCCACTAGCCGAGGCCAAAAATAGGTTTGAAACATTTGGGCCACGGCTCAGAATCCACTGGCTGTGGCTAAGCAAAATTTTGCTTATTAGCTGAACTTCCAAAAATCATAACTAATTCTAGAAAAATTGAAATGAGTTGATTCCAAAGCCAAATGAAAGGTATTTAAGTCCTCTTCATAGGAAAAATATGGGTCATTACTAAAAATAACCACATAAATATAGAATTGCCTAAAACTCAACACTGCTCCAAAACTTGGGATGTGAACTTTAAGACTGGAAAGTTTCATAAGTTTTAGACACCCTTTGGTCATTCAAAACTTTCATGCAAACTGATTGCACAGAACAGAGTTCACACTTGACATCGTTTCAATTTTCTACTAAAATGTCCAATGGCTCTAAAATCAACAATCAAACCTATTCCCACATAAATTTTTACAAGGAATCCATTGGAAACATCAAATCAACCAATTTCACAACCTATCACCATGTCCTGTTTTGACCAATATACAAAACCAAACACAAATTGCCAAACTCAACCTTGAATGATTCAAACCAATCCATTTGTCCAAAAGACATCACAATATACCATTTCCATGATCACAACATGCCAAGCTCACTAAAACCCTAATTTTCGAAAATAGGGCAGAAAATTCCAGAAAAATCAATGATCAACCAACAACCACAATATATATATCAAAAGGGAGCTAACACACACCTCTTTCACTTTTTCAAACTTGTTTCTTGATTCTTCAATCTCCAACTTTTCTCAAACACAAAAACACCTCCTTTTGAGAATCTAAAACCATAGGATGAAAGCTCTTAACAAGAGGAACAACTTTAAAGAAGGAGATTTTGGCATACAAGGTCAAGATCTCACCTAAAATTTGAGCTTTCATTTTCTCTTTCCTTCCAACAATGGCAGCCGAAACTTTGAGAGAGAAGAGAGAGAAATGAGTGATGATGCTGAAGATGGAGGATAAGGTATGATTTTCCCCCTTTTTCCCATGCCTAAACAAAATAGAGAGAGGGAGAGAGAAGAGAATATGGTAAAAATGATTGCTTGACTTTTCCCATCAACCACTCTCCATCCAATAGTGCCACATGTCATAATCTCCTTGTTTCTCACCAAATAAGTAACCACATGGTTACATGTCAACACCCGTTTCCATTTTGATAATCGAAGAGTAATAAAGATAAAATTCAATAGGCATACAGAAAAGTATAATTATACTGATAAAAATATTCGTTTACGATCCCAACATCGTTCGTTTACAATTCCGATATTGTTCGTCGACGGAAACGAAAAATACAGCGGAAGTTTTAATATTTACAAATTTCACCAAAATATCACAAAATAGACTAATTATGACCACGATCTTATCTGCGCCTTGAGACACGTGCCGCTCACTTACCGGCATCTACATCTTTTCCCTTTGGCCCACTGGTACCCGCTGAGGTGTTTATTTAAAAATAGGGTGAGATTCTAAAGAATCCCCGTAGAGACATAATATCGTTCATAGAAAATGTGAAAAGTAAATATGACATGCCCCAAGGTATGCACAAATTAATGAACAATATAAATACATCATCGTCATGTATACATGAGTAGGGCCCAGCCCCATAATCTACACCAGTTGGACTTCTGCCAACTACCAGTGTAAGTGCACCTCTGACACTAACTGCCCCTCTCAGGCAAAACTTGTTGATTAATAAAGTGCATTTACAAAACAATAGAATCCACACAATCACATAACTTATGGCATAGTGTATGAAGGATAATGTCCCTACCTCAAAGTTTTAATATCCCCTTTCTAAATGTGCCTCGAAGAACATGTCGTATCCGGCCTCCAAATCGGTCCTAAAATATTAAATGTACCAGAAATAGGTCATAACCTATCCAAGTATCATTTTAGACTATCCCATAGTGTTTATTATGGTTATATTAGTCTATGGTGAAAATTTACAAAAATGCCCACGGGACCCCGGCCCGGCCCGATGGCACGTTTTCCCAAAATTTTGACTAAGGCTATTCTGACTTATTTTCGCCCAAGGAATCCATTTCCGGGCTCGAAATAACCAAATTCACTATCAAATTTCGAAAATACCCCTGACAGCCCCTATTTAGGGATTTCAATGGCGTTTTCGTAATTATGCTTTTTCGGCCTTTATCGAAAAAGTGCCCAACTGTAACCCCACCTATTTTTTTCCCACTGAGTCCAATGGAACCATTTATTTCATGAAAATCCAACTCCTACTACCAGATTTGGTCTGCCCGAAATATTGAGAGAGAAATAGAAAAATTGAGCTTTGTGTTTTAGCTTCCAAAACTGGTACTTTTTCACTTCTAATCCTTGATTAACTCATTTAAACACTTCAAAAACATGATTTAGAGGATTTTGGGCAGCATAACCCCTTAGGGTTATGGCTTTTCAAATTTTACAACTTAACCAAAAATCACATAAACCAAACAACAATCACCAACAACAACTTCAATACACTAAGAAGTTGAGGTTTTGGAGATTACCTCTTGATCCTTGGTGTTTCTCTCTCTAGGACGTCCTCTCTCTCTTCTCAACCTTGAAGATTAGCTTTCTAATCCATGATTTTCATGAAGAATAAGAGATTAGAGGATAAATACACAAAATAAGAAGCTTAAATCACCTTAGAACACAAGCTCTTACCTTGATTTTCCTTCCTCTTTCTCTCTAGCTACAAGAGCTTCACAAACTCACTCTCTCTTCCTTTTCTCTATGGCTTGGACGAAATATGCACAAGGGGAGGGAGAATATGTGTTTTAATATTTTAGTCTTCATGTTTCATCCTAGCCCTTGATCTAGCCAATGGATGAGATCTCTCCACCTTTCATATACACCATCCCTCCACCATACCTCCCACCATACTCCCTTGCTTTAGGCCATACTCATTCAACTTTATGCCTTACCTTCCTATCATTTATGTCCAATGGGTTTGACTAACTTTTTCCCTTATTTTTCCATGTATTAAACGAATTTGAGGGAAGGTAGAGGAGAAAAAAAATGTTTTTCATATATTCCACAATTTATCTAATTGAACTATGTATAATTCCCCCTAATTCCCCAAATTCTTGATTTTATTCCACCGAGAATAATCTCTTTTATGCATTTTTCTTTATTTTCCTTGATTAATTGAAATTTACTGCAATTAATTGGAAAATAATTAATCTTGGCTAAATTGGCAAAATTATGATTTTGCTATCCTCTTTATAATTTAATTCAATTTTTAAATTAATTTGCCTATTTCCTTATGAATATGAATATTCCAAAATTTACAAGATCCAAATTCATGAATATTCACCATTTTATTGAATTATTCAAATAATTACAATATATTTTTGGTGAATAAAATTTGGGGTGTTACATTACACTAACTAGTCCATTAGTCATTTAGTCACACATCTTATTTCTTTTAGTTAGTAATTAATTTCTTAATTAATCATTGACTAACTGGTCGATAATTTTCCATTATTTCAATTTTTCCCCTGATTATGGCACATTCACTTGAATTGCCACATAACACATATTTAAATTTCCTTTTCTTCTTCCATGCACCCTTTTCCTCATATTTAGCCCAAATAATTATTTCATCACATAATTATGCTAAAATACAGGGCGTTGGGCATTCCCAATAATAATTCATATCTAAAATCCATTTTAATTTACAAAATCATTTACAATAATTATCATTAGCCCTTAATCCAAATTTAGGGCGTTACAGCTTGCAATTGGGTATGAGAAGTTGAAATTGAAGTGCAGAAGTGGAGTTTAGTTTTTGGATGTTTATATACGAGGGTATCGTGGATTATTGAGCCGTCACGTGCTTTAATTGTACATATCATTATATTTTATAAATGGTGACGATTAGTTTTTAATAATTGTTATTAATTTGTCATTTTTCCCATGTGAGTTACATGACGGTTGTTTCAATAAAACTGTTATTTATTTTTGTATACATGACGGTTGTAATATCTTGAATTTTAGGCCTAGAAGCTTGAGGATAAGTTTGAATCAAGCAGACTACTAAGCCTGATTTAGCAAAAGTCCCAAGAATGTCTGTGAAATAGAATGCTTTTCAAGGATTCTATGATTCAACCCTCTGAGTTGAGACTAAGTCTCTTGATTCCATGAGGCTCAATGCATATAAGTAGTCAGACATAAGATGCCGGTGTATAGGCATTTAGGTATATTTGACGCCATTTGGTGGCACCCAGACGCATATGTGGTGCTATATGGGTCTCACGTCCATAAAGTAGCTTTTAAGGTGGTGTAAAGAGAAGTTGCCTTGTATATCTATAGTCGGATGAAAGTTATTGATGTCCATGTATACTTGGTGTGCCATAAGACACACAGGCTTACACGTGGCAGTCTTTGAGGCATGTGGCGCCATCTTATGCCACACAGGCACATATGTGGCATATTCTTAAAGACATAGATATATGTGACTAATTAGTCAGATAAAATATGCTGGTGTAGGTGTACACATAGCATTTTCAAGGTAGGTGCATGTACCTTGTGTTTTTAAAGAGACATTGGCTTGGTTTCAGTTGTCTGGGACTCCCAAGCATATATGTGGCAAAATCATGAGGCACAGGGAACACGCGACGCAAAATTGAGTGACATCATATAAAAGTAACTTTATTAAAGTTGCTTTATTAGAGCAGCTTTAATAAAGAAACTTTTGACTTTTCACTTGGAATAACCAATCATGCGATGCCATTTCCAGTTGCACATTAGACACTTGTTGAATAGCCTTGACACCAATCTCTAGTTTGGCCACACATCCGATCTTCCCAAACATCGCACTAAAAGTCGGATGAATTCATTAGACCTCTTCTCCCCTGACAGTTGAAGTCAGCCAAGCATGAGAAAAAGGGAGAGGGACAGATTTTAGAGGTGCACTAGGCACCTTGTAAGTTCAAGAAAGAGCATCTGGCACCCCAGAGTGCCGGGCACCCTATAAATTCTGAAAAGAGCACCAGGTACCCTGGATTTTTCAATACTTGACACATGTAATTGAAAGATCATCCAACACCCCCAAGGGTTATTAAATTTTGGCCAGCACCCTAAAATAAGGGGGAAATAGAGAAAATTCAAGAGAAAAAGAAAGAGGGGAGAAGTTTGAGAAAAACCTAAGTGTTCTTGGTGTTCTTGACAAATTTCAAGCTTGAAATCGCGTTTTCAGCCAATTGAATCTTCACAAATCTTCTTCTATTCATAAAGGGCTACGTTTCTACGGTTTCAGATTTTCTGATCATAGGTGTTTGGTGTCATCTTGTTGGTGGAAGTACTGCCGAAATCAAGAACCGATTATATAATCGAACAGAGGTAATTGTAAACTTCGATTTGAGCATAGTGTCTTGCAGTTTTGATGAGTAATTATGAAATTTTTGCTCCCCTAAGGTTTCAACCAAGAGAGGAATTTAAGCCTTTGATGGTCTTATGATGATAAATATAATGTTAGATAGGGTTTTATGATGATTAATAAAATGTCTTGAAGTTCAAATTGCCAGAACACAACTTATGCCAATTAGGGTTAAGTTTTGGCCAGCCTTGGTTCATAGGTTTAGAGCTGGATTTTGGTAAATTCAAGATTGAAAATGGATTCTATGTGCAAAATTATGTAGGAATAGCTTATGGATATGATCATTGGATGATTGGATAGAAACCCCTAATTTTAGAACTTAAAGTGTTTAAGTTAGGTTCTGCCAAATTCTAGTTAGGATACTTGTAGGTTGATTTTGACTAATCAAATATTGTCCAATGATTGTGATATTTTACAGGGTCTTAGTAGATATCCTAAGCATTCAAATGAGATGTAGAATGTGCAATTTAGCCTAGGAAATTGTAATTTATGATTTATCAAGTTTGAGGTACCAATACTGTAATGCATTATGTGGCAGTAAGGTTGATCAAGGATTCTTGAGGTTTTACCCCTATAATTAGCACTAAGTGGTATGTTTCCTTTAAATATAACTTAAAGATCTTTCCATAGGGCTTGTAACCATGCCATTTGGAATTTTCTAGATTAAGTTATGAAGCTCCAAAGTTGGGTGACAAATCTTCCATATCGGGGTAACCTACGGATTTGAGATATCTAAGGTAATTTGTGGTAAGTTTGATTCCAAAGGGTAAAGACATATACTAGAAGCTAGTGTAGACCCCATTTATTGCCTATTTGACATAATGTAAGGGACCTAGAAGATAACTTACCAAGTAATATTAGAGGACAAGAATTTGGAATAAGTAATAATACATTTGTTTGTGAATTCTAACTTCTAGGATTCAATTTTTGCCCGGGGCGGCCAAGAGACTGATAAACAAGGATAAGTTGTCGGAAAGACGTTCAGGTAGTAACTCGTTCTTTCATATACTATGTAATGCTCTATATGTGTGTTTTAACATCAATTATGTTGTATCCTGAGCAGCAGAACATGTCGAGTGGACTCCTAAAGCAACTAAATAAATGATAGGCGAACGCCCGAGTTTGTAACCAAGCGCTATGGTAATGTGATATGTGTATGTTGTGCTGCATGTCAATATAGTAAATGCTCATGTAATGCTCACTATGTTATGGTGGTTATATTGCATGCTTTGTATACTTACATTTTATATGATTGAATGCCTGTTACTATTGAGATTCTCTTGAATCTCATCCTTTCTGAAATTCATGATACAACAAAGGCGAGTGGTTTATAGGGCAACGAGGTAAGTGCTAAGGAGTGAAGGAAGAAGATTAAGAGACGAAGTTATTTTGTTGCCTATATGTATATATGTCTTAAGATAGTTGAGTAGTCTTATATGGCTACACATCTTATACGAATAGATGTAAACATAGTAGGACCAATACTTATAGTACCTTTATTAGAGACGGAACGCTACGCACAGTGAAAGTTTTAATTAACTCATTAAATGTTGCCACCTGGTAATTGCCTAAAGTGATAAAGAACTAGAATTGGTTGACCAGGTTCACAAGGTGAAGGTAAAGAACTCTGAATATGGAATCTATCATAGGTCAATTTTAAACGGGGTTTACAACGGTCGTTAAGAAATAATAGTAAAAGAATCGTTATTTATATTCTTTTATCACAGTTTTTCTGTAAGAACTGGTGGATATATTCTTTTTTTAACAAAATATTTAAAAATAAAAAATGATAAAAAAAAAAAAGAATAGTGTTGAATAGTCTAATGAACTAATAAGGTCACTAGGCTACTCATCACCAGAAGATTAACCAGAATCATTGTTAGGATCATGGCCGATGCCATACTCATCAAGTATGAGATTAGCCTTCCTATTCATATTGGAGAGATATCTAGAAAGCCTCTTCATGGCATGGTTAATCTATTGTGCATGCTTCAACATTGCCTCTAGTTGAGGAAGCATAAGATGTGGAGGTGAAGGACGAGGTGGCAAAGGCTGCAATGGCAGAGGTGGAGGCAGCGGTGGATGAGGCAAAGGCAGATGTTGGGGAAGAGAAGCAGGAGGTGGAGGCTAAGGAGAAGGAGGGGGTGGAGGAGGATGATGTCGAGAGTTTTTTAGTATGTTTCATCTTGACAATCGAGTTAGAGAACAAAAAGGAGGATGATAAAGAAAATGAAGTAAAAACAAATGAAAATGCGGAGTTTAAATAATAGACATCTAGAAAGGACATGAAAAAACCATCATTGCACGTATTGGAAGTTGAACAGGGTGTAATGAAAGGGTATTTGGTTCTCCTGAAGATCATCAGATAACGAGGAGGCACCCATAATCAGCACATACGGGGAATAGGAAAGGTTATGAAAGCTTTAATTACTGTTTATTAGGATAGAACCGTTAAGTATGTTTGCAAGAATACTTTATGGTTTTTAATTAATAACTGTGAATTATTAATTTTTTTATTAACTTTATTATTAACTTAACGTTTATTAAGTTAGAACTGTTAAGTAAATACTTTATGGTTTTTAATTAATAACTGTGAACTATTAAGTTGTTTGTTCGTTAACTTCATCTCCCTCCTTCAATGATGATGAGAAGGAGGACAATAGGCAAGAATACTTTACTGTTCTTAATTGATAACCTTAAATTATTAAGATGTTTGGTTTTGTTAATTTCATTTTTAATATTTTAAAAAAACAATGATGATATTCAGTCATCACCACCACTACCATTCTCATCCTCCTCTTTCTCGTCCTCTTCCTCATTCTCATCATCGAAGGAGGACAATGAAGGGTTTGATTGTAAATCATATTCAACATCATTGTGATAAAGTATGTGATTCAACTTCCTGTTCTACTTGATGGCGTATGCCGCGAGACTCCTTTTGTGGCAATCAAGGCTTGCCAATATCTACATCTGAGCCTCCATTTTAGGAGGAGGCAAAGGTGGAGTAGGTGGTGATGGAGGAGGAAAAACCCTTTATAAGGGCCTGGTTACCTCCCCCTCTTGACGCTTTTTAAAACTGTGAGGGGTGACGGGGACCCTAAAGCAGACAATATCAAGAGCAAGGTGTTAAGATATTATAGTGGCGGAGGAGCTCCCTGAGAACTTAACATGATGGAGGAGAAAAGGAGGAGACCGATAAAGAAAAATAATAAAAATCACAAGAAATAGGTGAGTTTACATAAAGGTCTAAAGAATTACGAAGGGATATGAGTTATGACTTATTAAGGTTTGAAGATGTTATGAAGGGTTATGAAAGTGTTAGATGACGGTTGGTTCTAAAAACCATTATGTTTTGTCTTATCTGATATAAGAGGTTGGAAGATGAATTGTTTGTAAGTATTACATGACGATTGTTTCGTAAAAATCCTCATATTTGTCAGTAAATAAATGACGGTTATTAACCACAACCATTATTTTTGTGTTTTCATGGATTCCATCTCTTAATATGTGACGGCGCATATATAATCGTTAGGTTTTAGCATTTTACTATATTCTTATGTGATCTCTACCTCGACATATATGACGTTTATTTACTATAACAATTATTTATTAAGTATTATATATGACAAAATATGTGGTAGTGAATGATTTGAATGAATATTTTCAATTCATTTTTTAGAAAAATTTAAAAATTTAACTGTCATTAATTTAATTTTTTGGGACTTATAAATATAATAAGTGTTTTGTATTTTATGTTCATGGCGGCTAACATCTTACCACATGTTTGTTTTAGTAATCAGATTGCTTATAAACTGATTTTTTTGTAAATCAAGACACAACTCTTCTCACATATTTATCTCGTATACCATAAATCACGATTAAAAAGTTACTTTTAAACATTCCAATCGCTAATCCAAACGAACACTTAATCACTCCAGTATTACAACATACTAGGTCACTTTAAATCTTTATTCTTTCTTTTTAAAAGATTTTAAATCAATGTTCTCATTATTTCATATTATATTTTTATAAAAAACCTAAATGATATTAATAATAAACTTTGATGGATAGGATTAAATTTAAACATTGTCCGCTCTCAAAATAATGCTTTATTCCCTTTAGTTCTTTTTATAAGAGATTAAAGTTAATTTGATTCCGAAATATGTTAAAAATACACATTTAATAATTATTTGGTGGTGGTTAATAATTAGTTGGTGGTGGTTAATAATTATGCTCATTAATGAATATCCTCATTTAATAATTAGTTGGAGGTGGTTAATAATTATGCTCATTAATAAATATAATACTCCTTTTATTGAGAGTATAAGAGGAAAATTGACACCTTTCTCGACTTTTGGTTAAAATCAAGTGTAGAGCATAAGTGGAAATTTTAAATAGATGCTTAGTTGATGTTTCTCATGAATAGGACCAAAATAACCCTAAAATTTTTTCTCATAAAAAGGAGTAAATAGTGTATATGTCTATATGCACCTGCACCTCATTTTACTAGGCTCAACGCCTTGGTCAAACATGAAGTATTGTCAATAATGCAAAATATTGATTATAATTACTTTAAACACAAATTTAAAATGTTTGGCTTTTTTAACCAAAAAATATTTTGTTTGAATTTGATGGATAAACCCCATTCAATGTTTAACTAACATAAGTACATAACTTTGTGCAACCTCCTAGCAAAAAACTGCTAAATAACACTCTTATGGTTGTGAAACAGATTGTATTAAACGATTTTATAAGTTTTTATTTATTGACACATATATTAATACTATGATAGCAACTATAGAGGTTGAGTCTACTAAAAAAGGCTAATTATAACATAATGAATCAATATTCAAATTTTCACTAAAAAAAATGCTCACGTTTAGTATATAGCAATGCCTCAAATAAGAATGTATTTGATAAGAGAACAATTGTACTTTTTTTAAAAAAAAGATCCTAATAGCAATACATTAAGCACACAAAAGCATAGTGCCATGTAAGCCACTTGCAAGTTGCAAGGCAATAAAAATATTTAAAAATAATAAAATGACGGAATGACATTTATTTATTTATTTGCCAACACCATTTATTTATCATGAACATATAAAGTAAAAAAAATTATTATGCTCAAACCGTCCTTATATTTATATATAATATGTAATATGATTGATTTTGACTTTTTAAATCAGACTACTAAGTTAATCTAAGTGTACTCTAAATAAGAACCTCCTCATGAACTACTAATGTTATTTTGGTTACAAATTACTCCCTCCAATCCTTAATATAAGATATATTTAGAGAGTTAATCTTGATTCTAAATATAACCCTTAATTTTCATATTTGTCAATATTTTCCTAATTTACCTCTATTAACACTCCTTTAACAATAATCAAGGAAGATAGGGAATTACGGAATTAAGGAAGATGACTAAAGTGTTTTTGAAAATACATATTATATTAATTAACTCAACTAACTTCTTTAATCTAATCAAATTAGGTAAATGTATCTTACATTAAGAACTGGATGGAGTTACAAATTATTAGAATATATAGGAGCCAATACTTGCAATTGAAAAATTATAAGGATCTAGTAAAAAAAAACTACAAAAACCATTAGAAAAGGTAAAGGGATACCTTTTAAATTCAAAATCAACTTGAAACTTGCATATTAATTTCATTCCAGGGTTACGGTGCATCTGACACTTTGAAGCAATGTATTAAAAGCCAGATCAGTTATTGAGTCGAAAATGTCAGTGGGTCACAGATGCAACGTTCGAGCTGTTTGATCAGACCGTTGGTATAATAATTAATAAAAAATAATATTATATGAATATATAATTATATAAATGTAAAAATAAATATGAAATCAACCTATTATTATAATTTTTGAATAAAAATTTTTAAATATGAAATATATGGATTAATTGGCACATTGAATGTTTTAAAATCGAGATGTAATAATTAAAGTAACATAATATTATATAAATATCATTTTTTAGATATGAATATGAATTAATTTAGATACAAAATTTTAAAAAAAATAAATAGAAAGAATAATTTTTTTGCTAGTGGTAGCAAGAATAAATTATCATTTTTTAACCAGAAATAAAATTTTAATTGAAACTTTATAAAAATTATATTTTATATATTTAGAATTATTTTTTGCCAATTTAAATTAGAATTAACATGCGCATGGGTTGCTATATCGCGCAGAGCATTTCATTTCAAATTTCAAATAGCATAATACTTTTTAAATTTTTTTAAAAAATAAAAATGTTATAAATTTATTTATTTGTTAAAATTAATTTGAATATGAAGTGCTATTTTTTTCAGAAAACAAATTGATTTTTCAGATGCTTACTGAATTATTTTTAAAAGATAAAATATTACCACAATACACGTTTGACGAGGAGTACTGGAGTAGTGACGCGTGGAAAGAAGGCAAAGTTGAAATGACATTACTCATTTTATTCAATGGATATTATTTTTCACCAGTGGAATGCAGTTTTTTATTGGAAAAATTTCAAAAAAATATAATTAAAAATGGGAAAAAATAAATTGGCATTGTAAATTTATAAAAGGGTTAAGGTGCAAAAATCCATATGTGATTGTCCTCAAAGTGCATCAACACCAAATACTTTTTTTTAGGTGCAACAGTGAGTATGCGGTTATAAAATAGGTGCAAAACTATCCTTTGATCGTTAGTTTGACTTTTTGACCCTAAAAATGATGATGTGTACGATGACATGGACGCTAGAGTAACATTCTGGAAAAACAAACTTGCTAACAGGTGAAACTTTGCAATTAATATTACCCATATTTCACTATTTCAGTCCCACCTTCATTGAAGTAGATTCAAATCTAAGTGCATAGTGCTTAACTCATTCAGCAGAGCAGCTGTCCTAAAAAACATACTGATTGCTCAATTTTTTCCCAACCCTAGATTCCCAATATTATTAAATTAAAATCATTATAATACATATATTATATTAGTAATTTTTATTAAACTTTATTATTTTATTAGGAAAATTTGATTTTCAACAAGTTTTTTTTTTCTAGAATGTCACTCCAGCGTCCATGTCATCGTACACGTCGTCACTTTCAAGATAAAAAAGTCAAATTAAAGGTCAAATAGTCAAACTAACAGTCAAATGGTAGTTTTTCACTTATTTTGTAACCATATAGTCACTGTTGCACTTAAAAAAAATATTTGATATTGGGTGCACTTTAAGAACAATCACATATATATTTTTGCACCTTAACTCTTTATAAAATCTCAAGTTAGAATTGAAGTAGGAACATGAAATTTCTAATTCTGACCAAATAATCAATTTACTCTGAGTTAAGTTTTGAAATATGAAAGTGAAGTCATGAATGTAAAATCTGATGTTGTTAATATAGATGCAGATGTTGTTATTGACCCCTGAAACTTGTGCCCTAAAAAATATCCTTGGTTTTTAGGATATAAAGTTGTAAAACATGAAAGTACAGTCGTTAATGTAAAATATGATATTGTTAATATAGATATAAATGTTATTATTGACCTCTGAAACTTATGCCCTCAAAATTATCCATGGCTTTTGGGATATGAAGTTGTAAAACATAAAAGTAAAGTTGTTAATATAAAATATGATGTTGTTAATATAGATACAGATATTGTTATTGACCCCTGAACTTGTACCCTCAATTCAGAGCATTTTGGCATTTAGTAAGAATTGGAAATGACATATTTCTATTTTAATTCTGATTTGAGATTTGATAAATTCATAGTATCAATTTATATTTTCCCATTTTTAATTGTATTTTTTTAGAATTTTTCCTTTTTTATTTGTTAGTCAGTAGAAAATTAAATGCTTTCATAACATCTTCCTCTTTTATCCAATAGATATTTTAGACTTTTAGCTGTCTAGTCCGACGTCTCCCCAAACTAAAACACAGGTGAGGCCGCTTTTTATTTCTCTTTGGTGTAGCTCTCAGAGTAGATGTTGTCTTCTTCTTCATTTTTTTTTTCTCATTATTGGCTGCTGTTGTCTGATCTTCACCTCTTCTCCTTCTCCTTCTTCTTTCTAAATATACTTTAAAGTGATAAACACACCTAAAAGATATTTTAGGCTGCTGGATACATCATAAAATATTATAGAGCATTGAATCCACAATAAATAATACTTCAAGTGTTAGTTGCACTCTAACCCTTTTTTCAACACAAATTTAAAGGGATAACTTTTTCCCCATTTTCTAATGCTTTTTTTCAAGGTATTAAAACTCGGACCGAGCATTGAACCGGTCGAGGTACTGGATTAAGGGTCAGTGGGTCAAACTGGGACTAAACCGGTGAGAAATTGAAAATTTTAGACTTATAGTATAAAATTCTAAAGGAAGAATTAAAAAAAAATACCAACCCGGACCGGACCGGGAACCGGACCGATTTACCGGCCGGTGTCCGATCCGGGTTTAACAACCCTGCTTTTTTTCCATCAAAGAAAAGAGAGAGAGGGCCCGGTGGGAATGCGTGGGAGCCTTAAAATAACGAAAAAGTTAGTTAGGAAAGTAAAACCATCTAAATTTTAATAATATTTTACATTTACATTTTTTCAGCCTCAAGTTGATTGAAAACTATTGATATGTTTATGCTTCTCCAAAGGACAAATTATATCAACGATAGATAAAGAGAGAGGGGGGGGGGGGGATGTTGACAATTAAAAAGAAACGTACGCAAATGAAGATTGAAGATAGAAAGTGATGGAAAGCAACCCACGATAAGAACTTTTCTTTTTTTAATTTTGGTAATGGAGTTGAAAATTATTGTGTACTTAAATTACCAATTTGAATTTGAGAATTTTATATGAATATAACCCTAAATAGCTTATGGGTGTGAGCTTGGGACTTATTATTAGGATCTCTTTGATTTAATGGAAATCATGGAAAAAGAGATAATTTAAAATTTTCTTGTTTGATTTGAAAGGAGAAGAGATGAAAAATAAAAATAAAGTTCACTAGTTTATATCCATATAAAATTTAAATTATTTTTTTCTATGTTTTAAAAAAAAAAGTGGATATATTATTTATTATTCCCTTATTTTGAAAATATCAAAGCTCTCACATATATCAAACAAATCTCACATATTATTTATTATTGAAAAATTTTAACTTATTTTAAAAAATGGTTTTAAAATTTTAAAATTAAGAAAATAAATAAAAATAATTTGGTAACTATAATAATGAGGACCCCACAAATCCTTCAAATTTTGGAGATCCTTCTTTTAGCCAAAATGAGGAGAAGAAGAAATCCCTCCAACAAAATACTATGTTACTCCTGTCTTTTTTAATAAAACCAGCTTTTTAAGAAAATTTAACTCAAATTGCGAATTAAATTTTTCTTTGATTATAGAAGGATGATATTTTTAATATTTTATTAAAATTCAATTGTGAATGAATGTGTGTGTGTGTGTGTGTGTGTGTGTATAATAAGATATAAATTAAGACAGTATAACTTCAAGGTCATGATCAATTTTATGTCTGATTACACAATAATAGAGGCATACATTAACATTAGTGATATGGAAAAGGAATATTTTTTATATATTCTTTACCCTTGAAGATCTTGAATTTTTCATTTTATGTGTGTGTGTGTGTGTGATTTTTTTCATTTATGAATATCTCTCGATTATTTTTTCTAAAATATAAAATCACTTGAGAAGGTCCATTCGGAAAGTCCCTATTTATCAATTATTGGAAGGATAAAAAAGAGCATTGATAATAAAGTTGTGGACGATACGGATCAGCATCCTCTAAGGATATGCTATTAGAATATATGAAAATATAGCTTTCATTTGATCCACAGATTCAGCTTTTCAATTACCAACTTCAAATCTTCACGTCTGCATGACAATATGAGAATGACATCAGTTATCATCTGACAATGCTTAACATTGATTTTCAATTTTCATAGTTTGTTAGTTTTGAAAAAAATAATGAAATTATACAAAAAAATAAGTCTTATTTCATTAGATAGAGTCAGTTGTATACATTGCATGACATATGTATATTTAGATAGATTATTAACTAAAATCTTCTATTTCTTCTATCCTCCCCTCTTATATATTTAATGATATTCTTTGTATGTGTTCAAACTATCTCAACATGATTTTTTTTTTTATCATTTTTCTTTAATTGATGCCACACTTACTTTTTTTTTTTATATGATTATTATGAATTTTATCTTTTTTTATGTGATCATTCAGTCTTCTCAATATTTTCATTTAACTCTAACTTAATTACTTTTCTCCCATCAAAGTCCAACATTAACTATTATATAGCATTTTTTTTTTTTTGCTATTTTTATATAACATTACTGGTCTTATAACAGTTTGATAAAAAATTTTTTCTTTATAGGTGTTTTCTTATAATAAATAACTTTAGTAGACTTTTTTTTTTCTCCATTTGAACCACCCAACTTATACTATATTTGCAACATCTTCGTCAATTTCACAATCCTTAAGTATAGGTGATCATAAATACCTGAACTTTGTTATTTATGAAATTATTTGATATCCCATTTTATTCTTCAAATAGTACTAACTTGCCTCTTATCAAAATTCAAATGGATATTTTCTGTTTTACTCATGCTCAATGAAAAACCTTTTCGAGTCTAAATAAAGTCCTCCATAATTCAAGCATAAAGTAAATATTTTCTCTGGACTTAACCATTAGATATATGCTATCGAAGTAAAATACAGGGGATCTTTTTACCATTAAAAAAATACAGGGGTCATTTGTGTATTTTGCTTGCAATTATAAAAGCAACGGAGTTTTATCCAAAAAAGACCCATGACATCAGCCACTAGGCAATTCTTTTTGTTTTTTTTTATACAAACAAAATAACAATTAAAAAAAAGAGCCGTCCTAGATTTGGATTGGATTCATGCCTTTTGTTTTTTCTTGGTACATGAATTATGGCATTTTAATGAGAAAGCTTTTTTTTTAGGCCTAACAGTGACTAATCCACTCACACTGTAGACTTCCCAAAGAGACTTTGATCCTCCTGAGAAGTTAACGAATTTGTTTCCAACAGAATTCTTTTTTGAAGCAGCCTCTGAAATTTTATTTGATGTTGAGCTTAAAGCTAAGGCCCGAGGCAACTTAAACACAGTATCAGAAACGAAATCGAAAAAGATCATTCAATAATACAAGCTACCCCTTTAAATCTCAATAAGCATCATAGCTTGAACAAAAACAAAGTAAAATGTGATTAGAAGCAGCGCTTGCAGGTGACCAATATAATTATAGGGCTTTGCAAGATCCTTCCTTGCTTCTTTGGTTACTTGGTGGCAAACTGATTTTGTAACTTCCGAGACCAAGATGCTCACATGCTAGTATTACCTTGGTCAAAGCCACATTTTAAAAAAATTCAACAAATTTGCAATCAACCATGACCAGCCTGGGATCTTAGAATTTGTATCTGAACCTCCAAAACAGTAATAAGTATAAAATATCTCCATTTACTCGAGTTTGTGAATAACAAATCCTGAGATGCTACCAACGAATACAACACCTCTAAAGCTTGTGTTTATTTCCTGGGAAAGGGTAAAAAATAGAGTATACTTAATTTCCTGGAATTTATCTCATATTGGAAACAACCTCTCCGCTTGTGAGGATAAGACTACGTATATCTATTCTCCCCATACCTCACCTGGCGGGAGCCTCGTACACTGGGCCACCCCTTTTTTTTTTGTTTTTTTATCTCATCAGTTGAAAGAAAAAATACACAAAATTTGGGAATAAATAAAAGCACAACAGCTTTCATGAAATCTACTAGATCTTCCCGCACTAATTTCCCTCCCTGTTGTTGCCTCCCCTTTTTCCCTAAAGCAAGGTCTTTCGAGTATGCCAATGTGAAGGCCTTTTGTGTCTTGATCAAAGGCCTAAGTGTACAAAATCTGGTGTCAATAAAGAAAAGAATAACATTAGGGAAACTCTAGTTTGTGAAAATGGCCTACTGATTAAAAAGATCACCGACTTTCACAAAGGAATCTTTGTTCACAAGAGATTGTCTTCCATCTGGTTACCCAAGTGCCCTAAAACTGAGTATATGGTTTCCTTTAGAGGGTGTGATGCATCAGATACAGTAAAAGCATGGACCTTATTGTCAATTTCAATCCAACTAATGGCCAGTTCTTTTTTCACTTGTCTCTCATCCATAAGCTGTCTTACTTTCTCTACCAATTCCCATTTTCCAATAGCAGCATATATACTTGAAAGCATAACATAGGCACCAGAAGATTTAGGCTCCAATTCAATAAGATGTTCAGCTGCTTCTCTTCCTATCTCCATATTTCCATGAATTGTACACACACCAAGCAACGCATTCAAAACATGGTCACCTGGTTTACAATCCATCATCTCAAGGTGCTTCATCAATTCATTGAATCGTCCGGCCCGGCCCAAAAGATCGATAAGGCATGCATAGTGCTCTTCATCTGGAGCTACCCCGTGATCACGATTCATGGACTTGAAAAACTCAATTCCTTCTTGCACAAGGCCTGAATGACTACATGCACTTAGAATGACAACAAAAGTGACCCTATTTGGTTTCACTCCTGATCTTAGAAGTTCTTTTAGCAACAAGATTGCTTCTATACCATGACCATGGTGAGCTAGTGCAGCAATCATGGTGTTCCAAATCACCACATCTTGCTTATCTCCCATGACATGGAATATTTGCTTGGCATTCTCCATGCTGCCACATTTTGAATACATGTCGATAATAGCGCTAACAACAATATTATTAACTCTGATGTTATTTCTAATAAGATGAGCATGTATTTGTTTCCCAAGATTGAATGAAGCAGCGATTGAACAAGCAGATAGACAGTTACTGTATGTAAATTGATCTGGTTTAACATGATGCATGATCATCTTCCTAAATACTTCAAGTGCTTCATGACCCAAACCCAATTTGGCATAACCACCAATCAAAGATGTCCAAGAAATAGAATTCTTTTGAGGCATTTGATTGAAAAGTTCAACAGCTGAATTCATATCCCCCCAATTGACATAACCTGAAACTAGTGTAGTCCACACAAAAACATCCTTGAGGGGCATTTCATCAAATAACCTCCTAGCATCTTCCATTTTACCACACTTTGCATATGCATCAAGAAGGGAACTTGATATGACCACATTGGATGAAAATCCAGCAGCTAAAACCTGCCCGTGGATCTGCCTAGAAAGTTCAAATTCTTTCAATTTCACACAGGCAGTCAAGACACCTGCAAAACTAAATTCATTATAGCCTATAGACAATCTTCTCAACTGTCTATAAAAATCCAAAGCCTCATCAAAGATCCCATTCTGCGCATACCCAATGACCATCGTATTCCAAGATATATAATCCCTCTCAGGCATTTTATCAAACCATCTTCTTGCTTGATTTATCATCCCTAATTTAACATATCCAGAAAGCATATTATTCCAAGAGTACAGATTTCTCACCTCCATTTTATCGAACACCTTGCATGCTTCTATGTGATGCCCACACCGGAAGTACATGCATATTAAATGGTTGGCTAAAAAAGTTGTGGGGCGCTTCAGACCAGTCAGCTTCAGGTGAAGATGAACTAGTTTGCCTTCTCTGAAAGATTTTGTCTCTGCACACTGCTGTAAGAGATGACCGAGAATGCGGGAGGGTAAGCGAATGCCTTTGATAATTAAGAGGTCCAAAGAAGAAACAGCTTGTGAGAGTTGACCAATGGAGGAAGCTTCAAGGATTGATTTGACAATGCAGATTTTGGCAAGATGTCGTTTATTGGGTCTTTGATGCTCTGGTGTCAACTTCTGGGTGTGGAGAGGCGGAAATAGCATTGCACATCATAACCTAGATCAAATGACCTGTGAGCATTTGATGATTGGCAAATCAGATGCACACCTCAACTTTGCTTCACAAACAGATATCCTAAAATTCACATAAACACTATCTACGAGCACCCTACTCTTTCTTGTTTTCCTCTTTTTCTTCTTTTTTGGTCAATAAGAACACCCAAAAAAACAAAATATCACATGTAGAGGTAGAAAAGCGCCTTCACTTGGTAACCCTTCTCCATTAACTTTTTTACCAGAGAACGAAAGAGAGAGAGAGCTGCAGTAACTTCTTATTCAACACCCATAACAGAATACACGTGTAGTTTTTATACTATTCCCTAGTCACTTATTCTGCTAATTGACTAACTAGATGTGGTTACAACTCCTTGAGCAACTGATTATGTGAAACTAATCCAATTGCCACGGAACAATATCTGCTTTCATCTTCAGGTCTTTTAATTCCTGAGAACATAAGATAAAAATGTTAAACAAGAAATTTACTTTTTTTTCAAGTTCAGTAGAAATCAAATAAACTCAACATACAATGACATTAAGACCAACAATTGACTAAGGGAAAACAGATGTAATTAGGAAAGGAAAGCATATAGAAAACAAACTTATGGCTTTTACAGAAAAGAACATTTCCTTGGCAGCCCTTTTCACAAACTCAACTCAAACTGCATGTGATAAATAACATATTAAAGCATTGTTGCATATTTATACACACACATACACGTATTAAACAGCTTGCTCTGCTGTAGAAGATTTTACTTAACCATCCCTGCTTTAAGAAGACCTGATACCCATAAATTATTCTATCAACTGGCATAAAAATGTTAAACTTCATGGTCCATGTATTTTTTGTCCCATGCAATGATTTTTCAGGTCTATTTACCAGTCGCCTCAACAAAGGTTGAACATGGATTCAGGATGTAACAAGATCTAATCATAATGCCGCAAGACATGAATCCAGAGTTCTAAATTACATTTATTTTGGAGCTAGCAGGGAAATGGCAACTTAATCTGCCGATGGTGTTACTTTCCAGTCTATATATTTATACATAACAACTTTAACAAGTCAATACTGTGGCTCAGTTCTTAATTATCAAGTTATAAAGCTTCCAAATTCCATTTGTTAACAAGACTTGTGTTAATCTCAAAACAACAGAATAAGTTTGTTTCCTTTGGAACATTTTATCAAACACTTAATGTGCATTCAATTTGACAAACCCCAAAGATATTCCTCTTACAATCACAGCCTCCAAACTTCATACATTTCAACTGTAATTCGAATTTTATCTAACCACCAGACCTTGATAAAGCAAAAATCAAGCACCAATTAAAACAGAAACCACAATTCCCGAATCCACACACACGATTGAACAGAGAGTAAAAGGATAACAGTCTGCATATATTCAATATGATAGCATCCCAAATACAAAGGAATAAGAGGATCTTTAAACATACAATTCACGCATAGCAGCGACGGCAAGGAGAAGAAGAGAAGAATTTTTAGTGCAGCACTCTCAAAGTGGCTGTTGGCGGACCGCGACGAGGAGAAAGAAGAATCAACACCCAAAACATGACGAGAGGGAGCTCGGCGACACAAGAAGGAAGAACGATGAAGGAGCTTCTCCCAAAATAATCAGAGTTTCGCAAGACTTCCTCTGCTTCAACTTGCGCCAGTAATGGAGATCGCCTTCGCACGCCGGGAACGGCCGAACGGTGTTTCGGCGGAGCCTAGAACCGGCGATGCAGAGTCATGGCGACTGGTTGGGGAGATTGTCTTGACGCTCGCAGTTAAATGGGCCTGGCTCGATGACCGAGCCTATAGATTTGTTTGGGCCAACGATTGGGCCTCTTCTTAATAGTCCAGAAAATCAAATATTTTTGTTTTCATTTTCACATAAAAAATGATTTTTCTTTTTTAAACATTTACTTCAGTCGTCAAAGTTATGATCTAATCTCAACAACTTATCAACTAAATCCATAATTTCTTAAAATAAAATCCGAGATTAAACTTAAAGAACAAACATATTGATTGAAAAACATACATGAATTCATAAATGTTGATAATTCTTTCCTTTGTTTTACTTGTTTGTTTGTTTTTTATTCTTTTTTTTTTTTATTCTATTGTTTTTTATTCTATTAATGAACATGAAAAGACTAGTATTCCTAATATGCCATTTCAGGATGACTATCAATATGAGTCACTTTTTAAGTCTATTTTGTTAGAACTTTGTTACAAGGACAAGTATATAGAAATATCTCATCTTAAAAGACTAGTTCAGTGTGAGAGTTTGTTAAACCACATGTTACTTATAAAGTTTTCTAACGTGGGACTTATAACAACCTTTCAATACATGTTAATTGTATCACATCAAGGTTATGAACTATCTTATCATCTTATCTTTGGGGTGTTTCAAACTGAATGCACATTGAGTGTTTGATAAAATGTTCCAAAGCAAACAGACTTGTTCTATTGTTTTGAAATTAACACAAGTCTTGTCAACAAATGGAATTTGGAAGCTTTATAACTTGGTAATTAAGAACTGAGCCACAGTATTGACTTGTTAAAATAGTTATGTATAAATATATAGATTGGAGAGTAACACCATTGGCAGATTAAGCTGCCATTTCCCTGTTAGCTCCAAAATAAATGTAATTTAGAGCTCTGGATTCATGTCTTGCGACATCATGATTAGATCTTGTTACATCCTCAAT
Source organism: Inga leiocalycina (assembly GCA_963242795.1). Taxonomy (NCBI): domain Eukaryota; kingdom Viridiplantae; phylum Streptophyta; class Magnoliopsida; order Fabales; family Fabaceae; genus Inga; species Inga leiocalycina. The sequence goes on from OY725332.1 coordinate 15,413,925, forward strand.
CCATGTTCAACCTTTGTTGAGGCGACTGGAAAATAGACCTGAAAAATCATTGCATGGGACAAAAAATAAATGGACCATGAAGTTTATAACATGTTTATATCAGTTGATAGAATAATCTATGTGTATCAGGTCTTCTTAAAGCTGGGATGGTTAAGTAAAATCTTTTACAACAGAAAAAGCTGTTTCAATATGTGTACGTGTGTATAAATATGCTACAATGCTTTAATATGATATTTATCACATGCAGTTTGAGTTGAGTTTGTGAAAAGGGGTTGGCAAGGAAATGTTCTTTTCTGTAAAAGCCATAAGTTTGTTTTCTATATTCCTTCCTTTCCTAATTACATCTTTTTTCCCTTAGTCAATTGTTGGTCTTAATGTCATTGTATGTTGAGTTTCTTTGATATCTACTGAACTTTAAAAAAACGTAAATTTCTTGTTTAACATTTTTAGCTCATGTTCTCAAGAATTAAAAGACCTGAACATGAAAGCACATATTGTTACGTGGCAATTGGATTAGCTTCACATAATCAGTTGCTCAAGGAGTTGTAACCACATCTAGTTAGTCAATTAGTAGAATAAGTGACTAGGGAACAGTATAAAAACTACATGTGTACTCCATTATGGGTGTTGAATAAGAGGTTACTGCAGCTAGGGGTGTTCGGGATCGGGAAATGCCATTCCCGATCCCGATCCCGAAATGTCTTCGGGAAGCAATTTGATTCCCGATCCCGATCCCGAAAATTTCCTGAAATGTCGGGACGGGAATTCCCGAGCTCGGGATCGGGAATTTCCCGAAATGCCAAGGTTCTTTACTTTTTTTTTTGGCCAAGTTTCTTTACAAAAACATGCATGTCAGCAAATACATATATTCAAGGCAATATATGTTGGAACCAGTCGGCCAATCTTAGGTAAATGATATTCAAGGATCATTATGCCAAGTCCCTACACAGTTTTGACCCGATCTGAGGTAAAATGATGATATTCAAGGCAATATACATTTGACAAACCAGCGCCCCCTGATTGTTAATGAGTAATAGGCAGTAGATAAAGCTGGGCTCTTTCTTTTATACCCAAATATATATAATTAAATGCAAGTAAAAAGGGGGGAGACAATAAAAACACCTGTAAAAATCAAAGGCTGCATGAAAGGGAAAAATGAATATGCCCATCGTGACAATGCCAAAGCTTAAAGCTTAAAAATTCTGATGTTAAAACATACAACAAAAGGCATATAGATCAGCAACCCATGAAATGCCCATCGTGACAATATGAGGCCTAAAACATACTCCAACCCATGAGAATGAGATGTTGGAATCAGTAACAAAAATCAATAACAAAAGTGTCACTGACATATTCAATTAAACAAGTTGTAAGTTCACATACTACAAGAGTGATATAAATATAGAATCTGAGTGGAAGAAGGGAAAGAGAAGAAGCAGCGAATAACAAGAATTCGGACAGCATCACTCATCAATCTGAAAATAGCAGAGTCGAAATATGCTACAAGAAAATTCAAACTTCAACATGTAATTGCATTCAACCACAATCCACACCATATATCATCCACACTATCTTAATCTATGCTTGGGCTATGATTATTTCACTTGTTCCATAAATTTCTCTTACTAGAACCAATTTTTCTTTCATCATAATGTTTCAAACTACTCATCAAAACAAGAAAAGAAGAAAAAGCCACTTACAGATCTTGACTTGCGATATGGAGATTAGGGATTTGGAGAAGAAATTCAGAGAGTGGATGCGCACCAGGAGCACCGTCGTCCATCGCACAGGGAGGGGACGGGAGGTCGAAAATAGGTGTCCTTACTCCTCAGGCAGAGTCGTCGACGCCGACGCAGACGCCGAGAGAGGATGTGACGCGTCGTCCGTCACACAGGGAGGGGATGAGAAACCGAGATTCAACGTCCTTTCTCAGATTCACCGTCACCGTCTCGCCGACGCAGAGAGATGATGGGAATTGCCGAGCTGGGAAGGGAATTAGGGCTCGAAACTTAGAAGTTAGAACCCTTCAGATGATCAGATCAGACAAGGTAGTAGCCGTGGGTCTGGGTCAAAGGGTCGATGACTCAATGGGACAATGGCTCTGGGAGACTGGTACGCTTACAAAGAGTCAGGTTAAGATACACAATGAAATAGAGTTAGAATGTTAGATAATTAAAAAAAAACTATTATTATTTCGGGATCGGGAAATATTTGGGATCGGGAAATATCATTCCCGATCCGGATTTTTCCTGTCCCGAAATTTTCGGGACGGGATTTTTCAGTCTCGATTTGTTCGGGATCGGGACGAGAAGATCGGGACGGGAAATTTATGCACACCCCTAACTGCAGCTCTGTCTCTCTCTCTCTCGTTCTCTGATAAAAATATTAATGGAGAAGGGTTACTGAGTGAAGGCACTTTTCTACTGTACATTGAGTATTCATGCATTGAAAAACAGTAGGTTTGATTCTTTAACAAGTGAAGGGAGAGAGAACCTGAAATCAAATACAGAGCAATATTCAATATGTAATGCCCCAAAATGTAATCAATGGCAAATAACTTCAAAAGTGAATATAATTATTGTTAAATAAACACTTTTAGAAAATATGATGTGAATTGAAATCTAAATGTACAGTAATCAGTGCCTAAACCCTGTATTTAAATTCAATTGTGAAGTAACATCTAAATTGAATTAAAATAGAGGGAGGGTACATGATAAGGTGTAATGGAAAGAATGTGTTAAATGGTGATTCAATAGAAATTGCCGTAGTCAGGGACAAAACAGGAAGAAAGAAAATTTATTGGCTAAAAAGTCAGTAACTGAAGAGGAAATTGGCTATCAACTAAAAGAGTAAGTGGTGTGACTAAATGACTAAGTGAATTGGTTAGTGTAACCATATGGTTACATGCTTTATGAGGATGCATAGGGTTTTGCCACTTGGCACCAATTGGATAAAGCAAAGAAATTGGAAAAGTCAAAAGTTAATCTCTTCTCTTCCATCTCTTTTCTCCAGGTCGGTTAAGGGCTTAGATGGGCTAGAAAATCTGATCATTTCATCTCTTTTCTATCTCTCTTCAAACTCAAAAATGTCCATGCATAAGGAGGAGGAAAGAGAAAGAAGTTCAAGCAAGGTGAGTCCTTTTCCTTGGATTTTGATCTTGTAGATGACCTTTTATGCTCAAGACCTCTTCTCTAAACTTGTTCCTTTTGACGTAAGCTTCATTCCTATGATTTTAGATTTTTAAGAGGAGGTGTTTTGGGAACTCAAGAAAACCTAGTGGTTGAAGAATCAAAGAACCAATAAGAGGAAGAGAAACAAGTGAGCAAAAGCCATCTTTTGGCCTATATATTGTGATTATTGGTTGAGTATTTTGGCTTGTGGATCTTGCCCTAATTTTTGTTTACATTATGGTTTAGAGGGTTTGTGATGTTTTGATGGAGTTAATGGTGTCTTGTGTTGTGTTTTGGATAAATGGAACTAGTTTAGGACTTGATTAGAAAGTTTGGAAAATTTTGGATTTTTTGTTCATGGCTGCCCAAAACAGAACTTGTGAAAGGAATGGGATTCCTATAGGGTTGGTTGTTGATGATAAGTAAAATATTTGCATATTTATTTTCCCTTATATGATGATTTTATGGACGATATTTGAGATTAATGTAATAAATTTAGGTGTAATTGATAAATACAGGAAGATTTTGGCATAAATATTTATATTACTATTATAATATTTATTTGTTTTCTCTTTTGATAGTCACACAATAAAAGGAGAAAGGAGACCAAAAATTGGACCGATAGGATTGAAAAAGGTTAATTACTTAGCATCGATACCATTCATTGGGGTCACTATTCATGACTGCACTATTCACGACAGAAATCACTATTCATGACAGAAGTGACTGTAGCAATGGAAGCACTGTAGCAGCACGCGCTTTTCACTATTGTAGACGCAGTTCACTGTAGCAACGTAGTTTTTTTCCCTATAAATAGAGATGAAGGCCAAGCACAAAATGCAAGAAGTGAGAGAAGTTGAATTTTCCTTCTCTGACAATTAGAGGTCATTCTCTGACAGGGGAAGATATTTTCTCTAACAATTCTAAATAAATTATGTTATTTTTTATATTTAATTTCATGCATTGTATTACTTTCTGCATGTCTCCTACATGGAAGGCTTAGTTTTGTATTACTTTCTGCATGCCTCCTACATGGAAGGCTTAGGATTATATTACTTTTTACATGCCGCCTACATAGAAGGTTTTACCTCCTAAATGGACGGCCAAATTTCTCCATTTTTCTTGCATCTTTTGGTTGTATATTTATGTTTCAGAATTTAATATTCAAGTTTTATGCAGTATTTTTGAGGATTTCATTCTAGTTTTATGTAATATTGATTTATTTTTATTTTGTTTTAAATTTCATTATGTGCTAAAATTTCTGTTTTCCTAGGGTGATGGCGTAGCTTACTAATGACGGATTGAATCTTAACATATTAAATATAGTTTTAATTTCTCCTTCATGGTTGAGTTTTAATTATTGTTCTTAATGCTTTCATTTGATTGGCCATCTTATGAATAATTTCAATATGCATGTTGAGATCGGAAGGACATGCATGTGTGTAGATCCTATAATTAAAACCATGACTTGCATATGAAATAGGAATATATTCATATGAGTTGTGTAGTCTTAAAGAGTTCCATAAATCTTAATGCATAATTAATTGCTTAAATTCGTATAGGAATATATTGGATTAGCAATTAATTATAGAATTGCTTGACCTTGGAAGAGGTTAGTAATTAAATTAGGGAAACTCGACTATCAATCATATGGAGTAAATTGGGCTAGAATAGATAAGTGATTCAATCCGTAATTTATTAAGTGAAATCTGACCCCTAGGGCTTTTTCTCATATTTGCTTTCATATCATCTGCACTCATATTTAATTGTTTTTCTTTTATTTTGTACTCTCAATCACCAACTAATCGATCGACTAAATAGAATTAAAATTACTCATTTTAGTACTTAGTGATCAATCATTGTGGGAACGATACTCTACTCACTTCTGTATTACTTGATTACGACAGTGTACACTTGCACTATTTAATACATTATCTAAACTCATAACGGTTGATTTTGGAGCCATTGGACATATTGGTTGAAAATGGGGGAAAAATTCTGTCAAGGGAAACTGTTGCATTTTGGCTTCTGATAGGGCATCACTAGAGTGCAACAGCATATTTTATCTTTCCCTTAAGCTTTTTAGTTAAATTTTAATGCAAAAAACAAAAGTGCATTTTCCCACTTACGAGTGATGTGGGTCATCACTCGAGTAGATCTTATCTCACTTGAGTGCACGTCTATTTTGCACTATGAACTCACGTCTCTGGAAAATGTAATACCCCGAAATTTGGGATTGGAGGCTTGGGAATAAGCCTAAATTAAGTAGACTGCTAAGCCCCAATTTAACAGGTGTCCCAAATTTATCCCCTAATGATTCTAATATCTTTTGGGTATTAAGAAAGTAAAATGATGAATTTTGGAGAAAGTAATTATGTTTTTGGTGAAATCGCCTATGAGGTAGTAAGCTTGTCATGTTCATTTAAATGAACAAATGATGATAAAAAATTATGAAATTTTACAGGATGAAAGTAGACATCCTAAGCTTTAATTTGATAGGTCATATGACTCAATTAGAGCTATACACAAAACGATATGAATTTTTGAAGTCAGCACAGATAAACTGTGAAATTTCTGGAACAATATGCAAAGATTGAAATTCTGGGAATTTTGTGATTCCATAAAGCAAAAGTCTATATTTTTCCTTGAAACTAGACTCAATAAGGGTTCTATAGGCTTTGGAATCACTCCAATTCGAATTGTTTAGAATTAGTTATGATTTTTTAAAGTTTGGGCAGAAATCTGCCAGAATTTTGCAAAAATCCGAAAATTGGGAAAATTAATTAATTAAATTAGATATATCATTATAATCATCCTCCTCCTTCTTCAGCTCATTTCTGACGTGAACTTGCTGAACATAGAGAGAGGAAGTGTGAAATTTTAGAGAGAGAAAAGGGGAGGAAAAAGCTTACAAAGGTAAGTGATTTCTTCGGTAAATCGGTTCCTAATGCGTATAACTCCACTCCTAAGCTATTCTTCTATGTGATTCAAGGGTTGGAAGCTCAAATTTGGTGTTCAAGAGAGCTAGGGTTTCAGTCATAAGAAGAAAAGCTAGTGGGAGCTTGAGGTAACTTCCAAACCTTCGTATATTGACTATTCTAGCTGCTGTGGGCAATTTAATCGATGAAATTTCGCCGGATTGCCATTGGTTTTAATTTTTGGAAATGGGTTTCCCTAGGGGTTATGCTGCCCAAATTGATACTAAATGGTAGTTGTAACCTAATGGAATAGTCAATAAAGTGGTTAGGAGTAGAAAGGAACGTGTTTACGGAGTCGAAACCGAAAAACCCCGATTTTCCCTGGAAAACCCATATATTTCGGTCAGGGGTCTAAATGGGTCTTAGAGTTGGATTTTCAATGATTTCATGGTTCCATTGGATTCAGGAGGGAAAATTAGGTGGGGTTACAGTTGGGCACTTTTTCGGAAAAGGCCAAAAAAGCATAATTACGGAAACGCCCCTAAAACCTTAAAAGTAGGGCTGCCAAGGGCAATTTCGTAATTTTACATTGAATTTGATAATTCCAAGTTTGGAAATGGATTCCTTGGGCGAAAATATGTCAGGATAGCCCAGGTTAGAATTTCGAGAAAAGTACAGCCGGACCGGGTATGATGGGGCCGGGTCCCCGGGGGTATTGTAGTAATTTTTCAAGATAGACTCATATAACCCCCAGAAACACTATGGAAGTGTCTAAATAGTACATTTGACATTGTAGGATCGAATATGGAGCCCCGAGCTGTTTGCACGTAGATCGAGGCACGCTTTTCGAGGCGGAAACGGGTTAAGGTAGGGGACTTACCTTACTTGCATGTATTTGATATCTTTGTTTGTGTAATGCTGTATGTGATTGCTTTACTTGATTGTGTAGAGCATATTTGAATAAATGAAGCTCTGTTTCTGTTTTCACTGTGGCCATAGTCTTGTTGTATGAAACATTGAGCATGCAGAAATGTCATTATGGAGCATACATCTAGATAAAGCTAACATGTCATACACATAGCATCAATCATGCATGCATTATGGTATCTGTTTCCTACTGAGATTCTCTCGAATCTCACCCTCCCCTACCAACAATTTAGACAGGAGAAGACAAAAGATATGTTGAGAGCAAAGAAGAGAGCTACACGAGGGGATTGCAGTGGCGGAACAAAGTCAGGAATATGTCTCTGTTTCACTGGGATGAGTTTAGACACCCTAGTAGCCTTGTACGGCTACATTATTTGAATTTATCAGGTATGAACCCCTCGGGGGATATTATGTAATTATGTACATATTATCATTATAGTTATGCTATTCCTGTGTTGCCTACTGAACCACATATCGTTTTCCGCTAATACTCTAGTAAATGTGAAATTAAAATAAGGGCGTGAAAGAAAACACTCGTAGCCTAGCTTTCAAGAGTGTGTTTTAGCACTCACGGGTGTTATGCCATCACTCAAGTGCCAAGGCTACTACTCGAGTGCACTCCTCACTTTTAGTTTTCCTCACTATCGGGTAAACACTTCCTGTACTAAACTTTGCAGGACTCGAGTAAGCGTGAGGCTATCACTCGAGTATTGAGTTAATGCTCGAGTGAAAAACTGCTTATCACTCGAGTCATCAATTAAAATCACAGCAAATATCATTGTTGCTCTTTAGTTAACTTGGTTAAATGACTAAAATGATAACCAACTTTAGGTATTATGGAATTAAGAACTTGGAATAGAGATTAATCTGTCGTCCTTGATCTTGGTTTCTAGGATTTGATATTTTCCCTACTCGTGAGCAACCTGTGTAACACTTTCTCTTATACTGTATGTGATGCATTGTATGTATGTGATGTCATTGAATTGTGTATTGCCAATGCTGCGGAGCTTATTGCTGTGTGTATGCGGTGAAGCTATGTGTGTATTGTGACGTTGGTCACGCATCATGTGTATATTGTGACATCGGTTACGCATCATGTGTATATTCCTTTGAGTTGCACCGCCATGCCAAGAGTCCTCCGGTAGCTAACAACAACCATAGTGACGATAGGTGAAAGAGGATGAGGGTAGGGTATGACAATAAATTCGTTGTAGATGTGAAAGCCGAAAGGCTATGTGACAGCCGTAAAGGCTATGTGTAAGCCGAAAGGCTATGTATGTGCCGTTGAGGCAATGTGTATACTATGATCGTTACTGCTGTGCTGATTGATGATTTGCTTACATGCTATGTAATTATATATTGTATGAATGATTTGTTACTACTGGAATTCTTTTGAATCTCATTCTTTCCATTGACTAACCTACAGACAGGGTAAGTGGCTCAAAGGGGAAGCAAACAACCAAAGGCGGCTAGGACTCCTTTAGGAATGTAAATTTGGTAGTTGGTTGTCATAGGTTGTTTGGGAATACTGTACATATTGTAGATACAAATTTTGAATATGGTTATGTAATCCCCTAGTTGGGAAATTGTTGGGGCAGTAAAGCTTGTAAACCCTTAAGTTATTATATGAAACCCAAGGGTTGCAGAGAATTTTGGTGTGCACTCTGATATGTATAAATGCAATTGAACTGTGCAGGTTAATTATATTCGAAATATAAGTATGAAGCCGAGTTAAACATGTTTTAAAAGAAATTTTTGAAAACCCTATCCTGTGGATGGGATTGGGAATAAATCTTTTAACATTTGACGGTCTCAAATTCATCTTAATTACACATTTTCAAATTGTAATTACAGTTTATAAGGCAGGGGTTACACAATACATTCATCATTGAGAAGCAGAGCTGGACCAACCCAAGCACAAGTATGCAACATATATTTTAATATTCTTAAACACGCAAATTAAGCTGAAAAATAATGTATAAACTTGAGATATGTTCAATCAATATCCAGCCAATCAATATACAAGTTAACAAGATGTATAAACTTAAAGGCTGCTACTAATTCAATCTTCTTCCTTTTGTGCTGAAAATTCATAAACATAACATAATCCAAAAGAAGCATAACAAAACCTAAAAGAAACACATAATGTAAAATAGAAACTTCAAATATTGTGAATCATAATCCAAAAACCATAAGAAACATTACATAATCCAAAAATATAAATATTACAAAATTCACCCACAAGAAGCTCAACATCTAATTAAATTCATTTACTATAGTAAAATGCATTCCCATGAGGCAAAATAATTTAAAAAAGAGAAACTCGTAGCTACTGAAGATGGAAAAGGAGGTACCTAGTTGGCGAACTTCGAAGTAGATCAACAGGAGGCAGCAACCTGCAACTAAAAAAAAATCAATATAAGTGTCCTGTGATAATTCCAATTTAACACTTGATCAAGTTGACACTATTACTTTGCCATCTCAACATTAATTATTTTCATGGCAATAACACCCTCAATCTTAAAACTTTTATTCTAAATCTATTACTTTATTTAGGCTTAATTAGATAGCGACATCACTTTTTAATATTTATGTTGTAGTCTTGCTTGCATATGCTGAATTTTATTCCAAAGAAATTATGTTTAAAGAACTTGACCAAGTCAAATATAATAAATTTGGTGGGGGAAAAATCACACTACTAAAAAAATGCTTATAAGACTGTCACATCTAGACCTCTATAGGCGGAAGCAGTTTAAA